>VDFB02235803.1:269044-295203 GCA_007258455.2 Sequoia sempervirens
TGCTATGTTCCTATTTTGCAAAACACAATTAGGAAAACTTAGAGAGAAACAAATTTACCTTACGTAAGGCAAGGGTCCATACTCTGTTAGGATAGGCCCCTTGAATTAGGACGGTCATGCTGCCTGCCAGGGCAGAGGGGCCACCCTTTGGATAGGACAGGTCCCTGCTTGCACTAGGGCCGAGGCCCCTTGAATTAGGGCAATTCAGCCTTTACCCAGCAGAGACCCGAGCCCCATGCTTGAATTAGAGACGAGGTCATACTTGGAAGGCGAGAGCAGGCCCGCCACTACACTAAGGCAGATTCACTCTGTCAGGACGAGCCCGCCGCCCCTGGACAGGTCCGCCACTCCAGGACCAGTCGCCACCGGAAGAGGACAGGTCCGCCACTCTGCAACCTGGACCTGCAAAAATGCAAAAAATAGCAAACGTGAAAGAAAGAGACCCGTTTGTGGGTCCCACCGGGCGTGCCAGAAATGTGATAGGTCAAAATAGGTGTTAGAAAACAAGCAACAAGTTAAAGAGCACAAATAAACAACTAAAACAACCTACACTTCGAGATTAGCCTAAGTTAGAAACAAAACAAGACAAAGCCACGAAATGGAACTTTATACCTTGCGTTGAGTCGATCCTTTGGTTGGCCCTTCGATCTTGGATGTGTATGCTCCTTAGATGGCACAAGATGTGTGATGTGAGATGCAAATGATGCTTGGAAACATGAAAATAGCTAAGTCTGGATTGAGAAGTAAAACTGCAAGAGTTTGGCTACACAAAATGATCTCTCCCAAAATGAGAGAAAAGAGGGGGTATTTATAGGATTTTTGGGAAATCCTAGGGGAAATGGACGGTTGAGATTGATCCACCAAATATCAAGATGTAGGGCTAAGGTGAGTTGAGAACTCACAAGCCCTCACATCTTGACATGTGGCATGTGAGAAAGCCCTAAAAGGTGAAGTGGACATGAGGTGGAAGGAAAAGGACATGACATGGAGGGGGTACAAAGTACCTTGGGATTGGACAAGATCTCCTCATAAAGGAGGTACTTGTCCCCATGTGGGTGAGAGGACATGTGAGGAATTAAAAATTCCTCAAATATTCACATGGGGAGATGGGAAAGAATTTTAAATTCCAAAGGGTGCATTGGGGGATTAAAAGGTGAATTAAAAATTCACATGGGGAAGAGAGGAGCCTAGGATAAATAAAAAGGAATTAAAAATTCCTTGGGGGATGGGGAGAGTTGACTAAAGGGGGTGATTAGGATTGTGCAAGTACTTGATTAGATTAATTAATGAAGATTAGAAGAGGGTTAGATCTCACATGTGACTTGATGTGACAAGTCAAAGATCACATGGGAAAGAGTAATGAAGGATTAGAGGGGGGTTAGGTGGCTAAGAGAGATTAGAGGCCAACTTGCAAAAGTTGGAGGATGTGACACCTCCTAATCAAGGATTAGGCATGTGCACATCCTAATGAGGGGATTAGAAGAAGGATTAGGATAAGATAAAAATGATGGAGGATGTGACATAAAGGGGATTAAATAAATGGAATATTTATTTAATTCAATTGATGGAAGGAGGATTAAAGAGATAAGGTATTATTGATTAAATATCTTAGGGATTAGAAGAACTTAAGGATGTTAATTAAAGGGGATAAATTTGGATAAATTAATTGTCCAAATTTAGACATCTACACTATTTATGGATCATTATATTTTTTTACTTTATGCTATCATTAGGTCTTGGAGGAAATAAGATAATTGTAATAATAGTGGTTATATAATGTAATAATTTTTCCCTATTAGGCATGTATTCAATTATAACCATATTTTTTAAAGATGTAGAGTCCTAATATGATTTTGATACTCTTATCTCCATTAGATTTTTATGATTGTTTAAAATAAGACCTAGTCCTCTTCTTATGTTTTTGGGAGAGACAACAATTGCTTCTAATCTATTTTCAAACCAAGAACAATCAAACTCAAAGATCTTGTATAAATGTCTAATATTGTGAGAGACAGAGGGATAACTATATATTCTATGTTAAGTAGATTGGAATATAAGTATTCTTTCTCTTGATCAAATACTTTGTTCTCATTATATATTTTCACATTGAAATAAAGAAGGATACAATATTTTTCATGGATCTTTGAGTTACAATTTGGAATAATATTGTGGGATTGTAACAACTCAATCAAGGTACACTTGAGGTGCTACAATACTCCTTGTAGTTTAGATTATTAATTATAGTAGAATGAATTAATAAATTGTATTTCCTACTTTATCAATGACAAAGATCAGGATTTGGGACAAAAGAATGGCTAGATTACATGATGTGACAAATGTAATTTTTTTATTGAAACTACTCTATTTATATGCTCCTCTTTTTGTAACCCTTGGAGTAGGGAAAATATTGCTTTGGCCTAATAATATGTTTGTAACCAGGCTTTTCTTCTTTAGTAACTAAACTTCAATTTTTTTAAAAATGTATTTCCTAGTTACAGTTAAATTGAATTGTTATTATTCAAAGTTGCAGAATAGTTGAGTCATTAAGTTAATTTCTTCATATGAGTAGTTACCCTTAGCAATTATTATAGTTACCCATAAAAAATATTATTCATCAAGTTTCTTTCAATTATATTTTTTATTACACGCCATTGTGAATTTACTAGTTACTATTACTTTTTATGAATAAATATGTTTTAATACATGGTTATGTTTTAGTGAATTCCAATGAATGAATGAGATGAATGAATATGTAGTATGAAGTGAATTCTTTTTAAAAGCTTCAATAATGCAAATCATATATGATGAATATGATTTTCATGTTATTAGCTAACTTTGTTATGATGCACTAAGTTGGATGTAGGAAAGAATCAAGCCCTCCAGTGAGGAGAGGGAGAGTATCACCCAAGAGAGGAAATTGGTGTGAAAACCACTAATGTACCTACTTGATTTAAAGTACACACTCACGCCCTAGGTTAGACAAGCTTTGTCAAGTCAGTATGGGCTATGAGTTGGTAGGTAAACCTTGGTTATAGTTTTTGTGTTAATAGGAATGTTTGGGTGATTGTTTGTGATTCTCTATGTTTGATTAGATGATTTGAGTCATTGTGTTAAGTCCTTGTATTGAAACATGAAACTTATTGTTAGAACCAGAACTTTCACAAAAAAATATAAGGATTTTATCAATTAAAATCCAAAATTTATACTATCATTTTCATAAAAAAATCACATTATTTCCATCCATAAGGTTAAATTTTCCTTTTCCTGCTATACTACTACCGCATCAACCACCCCGCATAGCCCTCACCTCATACCTCTTTACTGCATCCCATTGTAAAGGAGCTTGTGGTATGACAGTAAAAGAAGCTAACACTATACTCTATCACATTTACATTTTATTGCTATACCTCGGAGAGTTAAAACATAGACCGCAGTAGAGCGGTATACTAAAGAGTAGTGATAAAAGGATACACTATTATACCGCAGAGGGTTAAAACATAGCCCACAGTAAGGTGGAATAGGAAGGAGAAGTACTAGGATGATATTGCGGTACCATAGGAAGGAAAATGATAGCCCATGGTAGAGTGGTATATTAATATATATTAAGGATATAGCACGGTACCGCAAGAGAGCCAAAGGTGATGTGCGGTAGAGTGGTACATGTACATTGAAGAGGGATAATGAAAACACACCACGGTACCGCAAGGAAGAGAAAAGTAATGCGAGGTAATGCAGTAAAGCAGATGTTGGGTCATTTAAAGCATGCCAATCACATCAGTCAACATTGAAATATGAAATTGAGTTTGATACAAAGATTTGAATTGTGTTAATTTATGAGTCAAGAGTTAATTCATCTTGGTGTAAAGATACACAAAGTAGATTGAGATTTCTCATTCATAACAGCAGAGACCAAGTGCAAACGAGCTCAAGGTGTGCGAGTAAAGGGAAATCTTCTAGGTGAATTATCTCACCGAGTAAGCTCTGCTCATCACTCTTTGAATTTTATAACAATGGCACCAAAGAAAGCATAATTAGGAGCTAAAAAAGATGAAGTTGAAGCTAGTAAACCCTCTTTACAATCCCCATTTCTTTATTTATTACCTGGTTCAGTAGATAAAGGGACCAAAAATGTTTTTAGATATTTAGCTCAGGGATGTAGAGACCCCATTGTTCCTCAGTCGGGTTGGAACTTGTATTGGTATTTCTATCGAAACATAAATGATAAGGTTTCGGCATCAAACCCTTCAACCGTTGATTTAGCCAAATTGATTATTCCAAATATTTTCATTGATATTGAGCTGATTAAAGCCCTAGCCCATAGCTACCATGCCCCAACCAAAAAATTTAGGTTTCCAGATGGTGGGTGCTTAGTTGATGTCTCAAGGGAGGCCATTATCAAATGTTTTAACCTAAATAAACAAGTTGTGATAGAAGTGAATTTAGTTAAACTAGAGCAGGAATACAAGAGGCTGAGAAGAACATATAGAAGTGATGAGAACCCCCTACATATGAAGAGGGGTGATAATAACATAATACTCCCCATCCCTTCCTCAAAAATGGAGCCTTTCCCAGTTTCAGATTTTTAGATTTATTTCAGGAACACTTATCATGCTTTGTGTCAAGTGTTGGGGGTAGATACAGAAGAAAGTATGTCAGTGGGATTAATGAGGATGGCTATGATTATTCAACACCTTGAGTCAAATGTAGAATTTTATTTTGCATTTGTAATTGAACAACAAATACATGAGGGTTTGTTGTAGGTTAGAGAGGCTAAGGCTCCCATTGCCTTTAGAAAATATTCCTTGTTGTGTCATTTAATCTTATTTCATAATGAAATGAAATGGACTAGAAGAATGAATTTATGCACACAAGAGAATGAAGTAAGACTCACTGTATAGAATTGGTGTTACAACTGGGATAGTATGTGTACAAAATGTGATTTTGTTGTGTTTAGAGATGACTTTGTTGTTAGATTCATAGCTACAATGGGTTACCCAACACCAAGGTCACCTAAATCTTTGATCAATGCAATGAGGTCTACACAGTATAAGCCAGACTAGGGCTATACTCATAATTATGTTGATTGGTTATTTATGCCACAGCACACTATTATCAGGGTATATGGTTGCGACCAAGCACCACACATCTTGCATAAATTTGTACCTACAAGGGTATGTTTTCTAGAGTTCATGTGGCATATGCTCTACATGGAGCATGATTTGATGAGGAATCAGAGAAAAGGAAATTTTTTACCTGATCTAACAGTAGTTGATGAATTGTCTGTTGGATCCGATATGTTGGAGGAATTATAGAGGTTCATGAGGGTCAATTATCCCCTAAATACTAGAAAGGAGAGAGTATGTGACCCAGAGGGTCATATTAATATGATCAAAAGGACCTTGCTAACCAAGAGGACCATATCTCATGTATTTGACCCTGAAGAGGATGTCATAAGGAATTTGGTATATTTTGTTGATGTGTTGCAAAATAGAAAGAGATGGATAACAATGATGAGGTGGTAAAATCAAAAGAAGGAGAAGAATAAAAAAATTAAATGGTTTTTTGTAGACGAACCCAATCTTCTCAAAAGGATGCAAATGATCCTTGAAAAATTTGATGAATTATACAAAATGGCCCAAGATGAGGGGTTAATTCCACTTCCCACACCTCACCAATCATCACATGAAGCATCTACATCAAACACACCACCCCCATCTCCTACACATGAACCCCAAGCCAAGAGACAAAGGACCGGGTCATTGGTTGATTATGGCTCAAGTGATGATGAAGAAGAATAAGTAGTTTTAGCTTTGAATGAAATGAAGTAGTAGAGAAACAAAAAATTCAAGAGCCTCATGATCCTAAAATTAGCATATCATAAGAGGGTGTTGATGAGATTCAGGATGATGAGAGGGTAGTGGCCTCTCTGAGGTTTATGGAAGATGATGGTTTCATTCATACCAATGAATTTAAGGACTTCTAGATTAAGATGAAGATGAAACAATTTGATGAGAGATTGAAGATCAATCTTATAGGAGTTGATGAATCAAAGCATACTGAAATCCAGGCTTAGAAATTTGTAGAATTAAACGTTGATAACATCAATGTCACCCCCTAGGAGGCAAGAGAACTAGTATTGAAAAGTGATATGTTGATTATACCGAGGATGGAGCTATCCAAATTATTTCTTTTAGATCATATTAGAGCACAAGATGATCCAATGTTAGTAGCTGAATTTGACTCAGAGGAAGGTGTTTCAAGAACAGGGTACAACCCTACTACTTAAACTCTTTCTTTATGAACAAAATAGAAGAACACAAGGAAGCCTATATACAATAGATGAAAGAAAAAATTGATAAGCTAAAGAAACATAATATGGAAGATGTCAAGCGTCGTATCCTGGATACTCTCAGAAAGATATTGGAGCATAGAATTGGGATATTGAAGGAGAAAATAGGTGGATTACATGAAAGCTTTAGCAATTTGATTAAATCCTTGGAGTAGATAGGTGCTAATTCCCCTATCCTCAAAGATCTCTAGGAGAGATGGCAACCTACTTATCACATACTGACTACTTTGTGCAAAGCCACACAAAGGGATCCAGATGCCCCACCAAAACTCAAACCCAGACAGGAAATGGTAAAGGGTGTAATTAAGGAGTATAAGTATTTGGTAGACATGAGGAAGAAAGTGGAGAATAGAAGGTTTGCATTTGACTCTATTAAATGCATCTTTAGCCCTTTGATCTTCAAGGGTGATAATCAAATAAAAGGTATGGATGTAGGAAAAATGAATTTAATCAAATGATTCCTCAATGTTTGCCACATATACAGAATGATGGGGAGATCAATCTTGACAAATTTCATACTTTATTTAATGGAATTGTCATATTGGAAAGTGGATACACAAAAATTTTGGTGGATGTTAGGAACCTCCTTAATAATTGATGGAAAAGTCACCTTACAAATATCACAACTGCACGAGAATTCAAATGGTCAAGTGATCTAACAATCACCAAATGGCAGTAGAAATATTTGGGCTCCGATGAAGATTGATCATGTGCATCACAAAGAGAAATTATCATACAGTAAAAGCTTTGCACAAGTCTTAGATGACCACAGGAATTTACTCAAAGATTAATGGATTAACACAAATGTTTATTGTTAATTCCTTTCAGTTATGTTTAATTTCATAATTATGTTTTGTTATCAAAAGACATGTCCTTTGGTTTGAAGCTTGTTGCCTCTCATATAAATAGGAGAGACCAAGACCAAAGGAAGGCATTAGATTAGATAAGAGAAAGGAACAAGCGAATAGGGATAGATATAATGCTTACATTTCAAAAGACCATGGTGCATGTATAAATTTTGAGAATTCAATGAAAGATATTTTATTTGTGGCCTAATCTTGGTATCAACTATTTGTTGGAATTATCCAATTATTTGGTTGTCTCCATTTTAATGCTTCTTTGTTATTTAAATTGATATAACAATTATATATTCAATTTATCAATGCACATTTGTTGTACTTGTGTGATATGATTAATTGGTTTCCTCAGTGGAATTAAACAACCTTCTAGTCAGTCACAATAATCAGGAAGTGTTAATTGGATTAATAAGAAGAACCATATAGTTAGGGTTGCCAATCTGTCTCCAATCTGGTGTTATTTGTGTTCTTGCATAATTTATTTGAGTGGTTCTTTCAATTAAAGATTAAATACTTTTGATAAATTATGAGTTCCTAGTTGTGTCAATTGGATTTGTAAGTAGAGTTTGTCAATCATTTATTTGCACATTTATACAAGTTATAAACTAATATTAGTGTGACAAGCAGTTTGAGTTAAAGATTCATCGATAGGTAACATTTCCCCAATACCTAACCAAAGAGCTACTACAGTACCGATTAAGAATATTGTTGTAGCTATTGGACGATGAAATGGATTTTGAAATTGATTCACATTTTCCAAGAAAGGAACTGTCAATAGTCCTACAAGTACTTAAGCCATTAAAAGAATGCCTAATAATTTATTAGGTACTGTACGAAAATATTGTGTAAGGAAAATATATATCCTCTCAATGTGAAGATGCATATGGTAACCTGGCCAATCCTTTTCTTTGTTTTATTCTTCTCTTCTTTTATGCTTTGCACCTTTTTTCCAATGGGATGGTAACGTGGAATTCTTGAAGTATAAGGATACGAGCTCCATCAGCCTTTGCAAGTTTTTTCCTTTGTGTTTCCCCCCATTTTCCTCAAAGTGTAAATATAACCGCCTGGGGTTGGAATGAAATGAAAGACACTTGAAATGTTGAATGAAATGAAATGTAATTAGCCAATAGCTCGATGTTGTTTTCTCCCTTGATAATGTAAAATGGATTTCATGGCTATTGTACAGAGGTCTTTGAAGTTTTGGTTGATCTCAAATAGTCATAGCGAATTTTTATGAGTACAATCATATAATGAGTATAGAATTACTTGCTAATTCTTAAGATACGAGTCTGTATTTACAATTAGCTTAAATGTTTTGCATAAACTATAGCATTTGAGAATCAATAATGGAAGATTTCATACAAATTGTCTCCTATGTATATATTCATAAATCAGCAATGAAATAGTCAAGGATTTTCTCATTGATCTCCAATTCATATGGTTTGATGTGCGTTTGTGTTATTGCTTCAATTCAATTAGTTGATTAAAATGCTTTAATGCAATCATTGTTTTATGAGTTAATTCACAGGATCTATAAGTATGTATTGTATAGAAGGCTTGAATCATGAATTTGCAATGCAAATCCTTGATGGTCTATAAGTCCTGAATGTTTTAGTTATTGCATTATATTTTATTGTGAATTCGACTCCATCACCCTAGGATAATGCACTGA
This sequence comes from Sequoia sempervirens, assembly GCA_007258455.2. Classification (NCBI taxonomy): domain Eukaryota; kingdom Viridiplantae; phylum Streptophyta; class Pinopsida; order Cupressales; family Cupressaceae; genus Sequoia; species Sequoia sempervirens. Next base: position 277,923 of record VDFB02235803.1, read on the forward strand.
TTCTTTACATTAAGTAATTCCAAATATATCGGGTCATCTGGATCATATCAAAGAACCATTCATTTAACTAAGTTCATCTTCAAATGGTGATGGTTTGTATGGGTTTTGTTCTTATTGTCCATTCTCTAGTCCAAGTCATAATGGTGTGAAGGATTTTCCAATTCTTTGAAAATTGTTGCTTGTAGAGTCATTAATATGAGAATGTATATGCTTAATGTGCAATGTACATGAAAATATTTTGAAGTAATATTGTGAGTGCATTGTGGGATCACCCTCCTAGGTTTTGTAGAGCCCGAAGTGCAAGAGGAAAGCTAAATTTCTTTCTCTCGTTTGTTGGTCCACCCTCTTTGAGGTTTCTTACTATTGGAATTGGAAAATCCATAGGCTTCCTTGAAGATCTGGTTGGTATTTAAAAGATCCAATAGACCTACAAAATATCTTTCCAAGCATATATGCCTTCTTTTTTCCAAAGCCTTTTTTCCTCAACTAGTGTCATGTACTGTAATTCAAGCTCCATTAGATTTTCTTCTCCTTCTTCTAGAGTACTGGGGTTGAGATTTATTTTTGAGAGTTTATCAGTACTGGCAAGGGAACTTAAGACAACTATATATTTTATCTTAACTAAGTCCCTTAGCTTCACATGTTGTCTAATTGTCTCTTCTCTCTAACTCTGAAAGGAGAAGAATTTGTCATGTAGCTACATTATGCTAGTCTAGGTCTGATTATCTTTGTATTTCGCTAGATCATAGGTATATGTTGCACAACTTATTTGTCTTTCAATTGAACTCATAGCATCCTTTATGCTTCATGTGATATTTTTCTATTTCAACCAATATGAAAGTAAGTTATGTGCTTCTTCCCCACAAGTTTGAACATCCTTCAATAATTTTGTAACTTTGTGATGTGCACTTGCACATTTTCTTATGATATCCAATAGTTTATTTTCTGTAGGCCTTGTCTCTGATTCAATTTTAGCTTTTCTTTTTAGTCCAGAGGCATATTCCTTGAAATAATTAACCAAGAGTTTGAAATTTTCCATAGTACATAATGATGCATCAATACTTGTACTGGGATTTATCTCCTATAAGGCCTTTATAGCTTCATCCATATCTTGTGCGTTGGTAGTTTTGATTCTAGTCTCATGCTCATGTTGAGCATCATCTATGTGAATTCTTTCTTCTTCAATGTTGACATCAGTATCCTTTTTCCCTGTAACTTCTTGTTTGGATTTCCCTATAACCAGAGGGATATTTATGACTTTTCTCTTATTACCTATCCTCTTGGAGTTGTTCAAGGCTTCTGCACTCATCTCAGCTCTAGTACTATCCTCTAACCTTGATTTGTTGAGGTCTATAGGGCTGCTTAGAAGTACTTATGCATAGTTAACAGCTTCTACTTCTAACACTTCATAGTCTAGTTCTGAGATCCAAATATTCCTAGGTTCAATTGCTTCCATAAAGAAAAAGTTAGTGGAGACAAGAAAGTTAATGTCTTTTAAGTACATTTCCACCACAATCATAGGAATTCTCATCCTTTCATTCATTCTCCTTTGAAATATTCCAAAGAATTCTACAAGGGCATCATCTTGAGCATTCAAACCTCCAAGGTTTTTCATATGGTTTTCTATTTGATGTGCAATATGTTTTACATTTTACCAATTTACTTTTTGAACCACCAGAATTTCCTTCAAGAAGTAGAAAAGTAGACAGATTACAAATGTTCTATACTTGAATGTATGCTTCTTTTTCTTTTTGATCTCCTTCAAGTTTTTCAATAATTGTTGCAAGAGTAATTCACAAAGGTCATAGTCAGCATCATTTTCAATCATATCTTGTGCCACATGGATGTTGATGGAAGAGACTGAATTGTCTCTATTTTGGTGATAAATCTTGTGACCTATGATCATTGTTGCATACCATATTTTTTGGTTTCTAATATAATCCAATGTGAGTTCTTTTTTATCAAGGACAGTACCTATATTTTCTATTACATCCTTGACTTTGATAGATTTATGTATTAGAACTGATCCAAAGGACCAAAAAATAGTTATTTCTTTGATTGCTTCTTTGGTTATCGTGTACGAGCCATCAATACATATGAATTCATCATGAATTTTGCTTAGCACCATTCTGGTGTACTTCTCTTTGTCTTCAAACTTTAGAAACTTTTTCCACACATCCAACCTCTTCTCACTTAGGGCTTTGTATTTTGATTTTAAAGTGTCATCATCCTCTTCCAACTCTTCTTTCCATAGAATAAATAATCTTCCAAAGTAAATTTCTTCCATTTTCCCATGAATGTATGTTTTAATATCTTCAATAGGTAAAACAACATAGGGAGTGTAAGAGAATGCACCTAAGGGATCATCTAGCAAAAAATTGGTAGAATATATTGTAAGCTCAAGTTGTGGTCTCTGTGATATTTCTACAACCTTTGGTGCCTACATTACATTTAAATTAATTTCAATGAAATTTTCCAAAAGACTGGAATATGTAGGAATTGCAAAATACCTCTTATTCATCTTGGTGAACTTATAGTTTTGATGTTCAACCACTAGGAGACGCGTTAAAAATTTCAATTTCCTCTTATGCTCTTTTCTTCCCCTTCAAATGTGTATAGTTGAATGAATTTTTCTTCCCAAGAACACTTTTAAATCTTTGATTTGACTCATCTCCGCAATAAATGCTTCAAACAAAAAGTTGGTAAACTTCAAACCCTTGTATACACAGTCAACTTTCAAAAGCTTCAAAAATTGTTGCATTAGAATATTTTCTTCCACAATTTTCTCCAAAAGATTCATACTATTCATCTACATCTTATATCTTCATTCCAAGCCACGACACTATAGGAGAGGGGGACCACCGCATGCAAGACCTCAAGTCATGGAGGGTCAAGACATGAGAGGCTGCCCTAACTTACCTCAGCTAAGTGTAATGTATGGGGATATGAGGTGAGAGAAATGAGGACTGTAAGGTCTCTCAGTTACTCTGTAGACCCAAAACACAAGAAGAGGTTAGGTGAGCCAATTTTTAGGTCTAACACTATGCCTCAAAAAGCTCTATGTTTGAGGACAAAAGTGTAATCTTTGGACGTCAGCACAACGCGTTGGTGTCTCAAAAGTGCACTATCATCTATACGGCTAGACAACATTGAAGATAAGGTCAAACCAATAAAACTAACTAAAGGGCTAGAATGATGTGATTAAGTAAATGAAATACTCCCTAATATTATAAAGAAAATATGCAAGAGTGAAGAGAATAAGGAGAACCTCACCAAGGAATTCGTTCGCTAGCTAATTCCTCAAAGAGCAAGTACTCCTACACACAACAAGAGAGGAAAAATGTTGTGTGGCTGTATAGAGGTCTATCTCAATGAAACCCCTATTTAGGTGTTTCCACCTCCACAAACAGCCAAGGAAATGAGGTAAAGAAAGTAATGTAGTAAAGAGAAAAGAAGCACTATAAAATAGTGTTATGCTACTCAACCAAGTGATAGAGGAGAGGAGAGGGAAGCTTACCACCTCCACCAAGAGCACTCAAGGCTGATTGGGGGAGAAAATGATAGTACTCGACCCTCTCCTGCAATGGTGTGGTCCCAAATTTTCTCTACCAAAGTGATGGAGTGTTGCTTTGGTTGCAATGAAATGCTTCAATGCTTGGAGTGAGTGAAAGTGAATGCAAGAGTGTGAGTATGGAAGCTTGAAGTGTGCAATAAATTAGAAGAAGTTGGATTAAATGCTTAGAAGATGGAATGCTTGTTCAAGGAGTGAATTTGAAGAAAGAGTGGAAGAAAACAACCATATTCAGGTCAGTCGGCCGAGGGGGGGCATCACAACTTCACCTCTAATGAGAAGAGTAATGCCTCTGTAGGTTCAGCCACATGAATCTATTAGGGATGTAAGTGCATTGCGTGGACATTTGTGCATTGCACAAGTGTCCCCGACAGAAACACCTCCATCAACACTCAAAATAGGAGCCAAGTGGGATGCAAGCAGTGGGCTTATGTGGAATTAAGCCTCTAAAATTGGTTTTCTAAGGTGGATAAAGGAAAAAAGGGGATTTGCACATGAGGTGAAAATTTTCTCCTATACATTTTTCCCCCCACTTTAGCTAGCACAAATACTGATGAGTGCTTGATAAAGTTGATCAAGAAAAGTGTAGGGTTAGAAACATATACCTAAACCATCAAGGAAGCAGTACTTGGTTTGGCGTACCTGAAGGTGCGGGGAAAGAAAAGGACTCCATAGCTACTTAGAACCATGAAATTGGAAAAGCAAAGCATCTTATATGCCTGCGGACCTACAAGGAGGCAACCCCCAAGATCTCTCGCATGAAGAAAGCCCCATGAAGTGAGTGCCTTACAGGACCACAGACCTCCAAGGAAGGTATCCCCTAAAAACTCTAGCATGAAGGAAACCCCAAGGAAGCAGACTCTACAGAGTCAAGAAGCAGCCAAATAGGCAAGTAGGCAGAAATTCATGCAAACCATCGATGATTTGGAAGTCTTTCAAAGGGGTCCCTCAAGAACCCTTCAAAAGGAGAGGGGTCCACTCAAGGGATGCATTGTTTGAAAGGTAAGGTCTAGTCAAGTTTCCCCCAAGAAAGATGCGAAGATATGAATAGGTCTAGTCGGGATTCCCCCGGACTAGATGTGAAGATATGAACCAAGTCTAGTCGGGCTACCCCCAACCTAGACATGAAAAGGGGAATGGAATAAGCCTAGTCGAGCTACCCCCAGGCTAGACACAACGTAATCCATTCAAGGTAAAAGCTTTTAAAGAAGGGTCCCTTGGGAACCCACTGTGAAGGAAAAAGGGTGGTCCAATCAAGGGACACACATTTTGAAAGCAAATATTCTTCTCTTCTCAGAGTGATCTACCATCAAGGAATCATTTCAAAAGATGTTCACTTCATCAAGGAATTCAAAAGGAAGAATAGGCCTTCATGCGCGGGGAAGGTCAAAGTTGTTCCCACTTCAAAGGAAGGTCTTCAAGTCCTTTCTTTATGAGCACGTGATCAAGGAAGTGCATTCTATTAGGGTTCCAAGTTGAGAATGTGATTCAAAAGAAAATTTTGTGTGGATTTTTGAGAAAAGATTCATTGACAACGAATACATTTTCTAAAAACTAAGAAGTTAAAGAGAGAACGTTGTCACACATAGGAGGGACAAATCAAGCAAATAAATGAGAAAAAGATAAAACAAAATACAAACAAAGGGCACAGGGGGATCTGGTTTAGCGGGGTCAGATCTGTTTGAGCTCATAATAATTGGTAACTACAATGTAAGGCAAAAGATCATCAATCCCCAACCAAATCAGGAAGAATAGATGGAAAACAAATTAAAAAAAAAAATTGGGTCAACATGTAAGGGAAGCCTAAATGCCCCCAATGCTTTGCATAATCCCTAATTTATCAAAAATTAAGCACAAACATGGAAGAATGATGATACAAATAGAAGAAGGTTTATGACACAAAAACCACACTTGTATCCACGCACCAACAGGTGTGACGAGGGTCATCCAGGCACACATAGCATGAGCACAAGGAGGGAAAATGTCACAAAACGCACACACACAGACACACACTCACACAAGATCAAGAAGAGGGCCTTCTCCTAACATTGGTCAGCTAAGAGGTCATCTACTTCCCATTCCAAATCATCGTAGGGGGAAGGAGGATGAACTTGCAATGGTGGGATGTTAAGAGAAGGAGCATATGGTCCTCCTGCAACAAGGGCCAAGGAAGAGGGCCCCTCAAGGTCCTCTCCACCGAGCTCTTGTGGAGTTAGAGTCAGTGACTTAGCGAAGATCACCGACAAGGCCAGAACTTCATCCATGGAATTAAACATGCACCCCACATGGACGCCATGTCTAGCCTCGACGGATGGGATGGAGTTGCACCTGAGGTCCACCGCTAGGCTCATTGAATGACTCAGGAGTGGTGACAAACTTAGGGGAAGCTGGGACTAGCTCTATCACTAGGAAAGAACAAGTCAGCACAGGACCACCTTGTGAATAAGGCGGGCTCCTCTTACGTCCTTCATTTCTAGAAGGAACACCCTCTATTTCCTATTTCTTTAGAGGAGATGAACTCCCCACATATGAGGCTAGAGGTGGAAAGGAAGAATAGGAGAGAACCATAGCATATACAACTGAGTTATTAACCATATCCATGGGCTTCGAGAAAGGTTGGATATCCATAACAGACATCAGCAAGGGCGGCTCCACTGAAGGAGAAATGAACACCTATACCCATTTAGGGTTAGGTGCATTCGTATTCACAATGAAATTCAGGAGCAATATAGGAGTAGACTGGAGATAAGGAGGAGGAAGGGAGGAAGAAGACATTGTTGGAGGCCCTGAAGTAGGGGTGATCGTTTCTTCCTCCTTTCTTTGTGAGGCACCCTACTTATCCAAGAGAGCCTTTTTTCGGCACTTGCGTTCATGCATAAGGCATTTTCTATGGCTCCTGGAGTTAGGTCAGGATTTGTGGAGTAGGGGGTTCCTCCTCAACCATGGGAAGTTCCACCATGGTTGTTTCCAGTGGAGGGACAGGTTTTTGCATGGGAGCAAGAGGAACATGCTGAGGACTGACATGAGGAGTCACCTTAATAGCCTTGAATCGGGCCTCTTTCCACTCACTACCTTAGGAGAAAGAGTAGTAGGAGTCCATGGAGGTTGAGACAATGAGGAATCTTCATGAGAGACCTTCTTCCTATTATATCAAATGGGTCTAGGTTCCATAGGTAGGACAATGAGTTCAAAAGCAGGACACTTAGGCTTTTGCTAAGCGGGCACCATAGGATTCTCCTGTAGATGAGGAGTAGTACCCAATGGTACCTTAGAAGAGTGAGAGGAAGCACTAGACTAACTCACAAAAGAGGAAGAAGGAGGATCATGAGACCGCTTCTCTTCTTCATTCTTTCATGCCTTAGCAGCATCATTGTTAGCTTTTAAACAAGCCCTATGTGAAATGGCATAAGGCGAGGGAGGGTATCTCACTTTTAGCCTTAAAAGCCTCTCTTATAGTTTTAATATGTCTAGTGTAGAAGGTCAGTCCTAGGTGGAAGAGGACCAACAGACACAGGCCAGGAGTGGTCTAAGGAGTATCTACCACATGCAACGTTTATAACTAGTGTCATGGATTACATGCATGGAGCCACTGTGGATAAATTTCAAACATTTATGCACGACGGAGGGTACCGCATTTATCGCCACTAACCAAGGGATACCCAATTTCACCCTAAAGAGTTTAGACCCAGGGATGATATCAAACAGTAGTTTCGCGGACTTAGGTCCAACTAAAACCGATAGGACAATACTACCCAAAGGGGGTACAAAAAGCTCATCATGTGTGCAACTGGTATTCATAGGAGCATTGCATCCATCCTTGTGTAAGAAGTTCATTAGCATAATCTCCTCTATTATTATGTTCACTTGTGATGTCAGATCAACGAGAACAATAGCTACGATGTTTCTATTGATTTGTGCAAGAATGTAAAGAGGAGATGGTTTCTTGTTAAAGCCCATTGGCAGGTCATGTGAAGTGAAAGTTATACTAGTACCACTATCCATAGGCTATGTAGAGGGGATGGGTTGGTGCAAGAAGCAAGCCATTATGCACACTAGACAATGCTTTCACAGAGTCTCCAAAGGTTAATGGATAAGACAGTGACCCAATTAAGGTTTCATCGTGCAATACCTTTGAAACATTCTAACTACGCAAACTAGGGGTCATAGGCTAGGTTGTAAGGCGATAGCCTCACAACACTCACACCTACAATTATCCTAGAAAAAGAGGAAAGGAATTGTTAGGATCACAAGAATGGAACCAAAATGGTTCACGTCGAGTTCACCAAAATGTAAGAGAGGGGGACCACCGCATACAAGACCCCAGGTCATAGAGGTTCAAGACGCGAGAGGCTGCCCTAACTTACGTTAGTAAGTGTAATGTAATGGGATATGAGGTGAGATAAATGAGAACCGTAAGGCCTCTCAATTACTCTACAGACCCAAAACACAGGAAGAGGCTAGGCGGGCCAGTTTTTAGGTCTAACACTACACCTTAGAAATCTCTTTGTCTAAGGTCAAAAGCATGATCTCTATACATCAATGCAGCATGTTGGCATCTCAAAAGTGCACTATCCTCTGTATAGCTAGACAACAATGAAGACAAGATCAAACCAATAAAACTAGCTAACTAACTAAAGGGCGAGAATGGTGTGATTAAGTAAATGAAATACTCCCTAATATTAGAAATCAAATATGCAAGAGTGAAGAGAATAAGGATAACCTCACCAAGGAATTCGTTCACCAACTAATTCCTCAAAGAGCACGTACTCCTACACACAAAAAGAGAGGAAAAATGTTGGGTGGTTCTATAGGGGCCTGGATCAGTCAAACACCTATTTAGGTGTTTCCACCTCCATGAATAGCCAAGAAAATGAGATAAAGAAAGTAATGTAGTAAGGAGAAAAGAAGTAGCACAAAATAGTGTTATGCTACTCAACCAAGTGATAGAGGAGAGGAGAGGGAAGCTAACCACCTCCACCAAGGGCACTCAACGATGCTTGGGGGAGAAAATGAGAATACTCAAGCCTCTGCTATAATGGTGTGGTCCCAAACTTTCTCTACCAAAGTGATGAAGTGTTGCTTTGGTTGTAATGAAATGCTTGAATTCTTGGAATGAGTGAGATTGAATGCAAGAGTGTGAGTATGGAAGCTTGAAGTGTGCAATAGCTCAGAAGAAGTTGGATTGAATGATTAGAGGATGGAATGCTTGTTCAAGGAGTGAATTTGAAGAAAGAGTGGAAGAAAATGGCCATATTTAGGTTGGTCGACCAAAGGGGGCGTTACAACTTCACCTCCAATGAGAAGAGTAATGCCTCTATAGGTTCGGCCGCAGGAATCTTCCAGAGACGTAAGTGTGTTGCATGGATTTTTTAGCACCACACGGGTGTCCTTGACAGAAACGCCTCCACCGACACTCAAAATAGGCACCAAGTGGGATGCAAGCAGCGAGCTTAGGTGGAATTAAGCCTCCGAACTTGGTTTTCTACGATAGATAACGGAAAAAAGGGGATTTTCACATGAGGTGAAAATTTTCTCCTATACAGACACATCATATCAACAGAGGGTTATATGGATTTTAGTAAATCTCCCCCTAAGCCATAGTCTGGGCTTAGTTATCGAAGGAAAAATATGTATTGGAGATTGATATAGATTCTCCATTATCCTTAGTCTCTTCTTTCTTTCTCCATATCTTTTCCATTTCTTTTTTCACTTCATTCAAATCAATCTCCTTGACTGGTTCATCCTTCTTCATCGGATCATTCTTCCTTGAGATTTTATTTCTACAAAATTTAGCAATTTGTCTTGTCCTATAATTTTTGCGCATGATATTTCTTTGAGAATTATTTCTCCCATTTGTTCTAAATATGCATTGATTATCCTTGTGTCCAAATCCATAGCATGTATAGTAGTAACTATTAAAATATTGAATCATTCTACCACTGTTATAAGCATTCATCATTTGACTTCTTCATTCACTTGCTCTATGCCAAAATATTTTGCATGTAAAATATTGTCTAGTAAAGGATGAAATAGTCCGATTCATTCTTCTTCTACATTCTAGAGCTCTATGTCCATATTCATTGCAATAATAGCATAAACCATTGAAAGGTTGGTACCTTTGAGCATTTGGTTGTCTAATAGGGGGTCTTCTAGCATTGCTTCTTTGTTTCTGAAACTTTCCATAGTTAATCTTGCCTCCAACTTTCTCTAGCTCACTAATCTTCTTTGTATTAGATGTTTGATCCTACTTTAAAGCTTTATATTTTTCAAGTCCCAAACCTCCTTTATCTTTAGATTCTTTTTTGTCCTACAATCAATTCATCAACCATTGCAGAACTTGTCTTAATTTTTTCTTCATGAATTCTTGCCTTCTCCAAGTCTAATCTTAGATTCACCACTTCTTGTTCAAGTCTAGTGTACTCATCAGTCTTGCATTTTACCATTGTATTCAAACATTCCTCAATTATTTTCTTTTATTCCACTTGTACTCTTAATCTGGTGATGTCTTAATTTTCTTGCCTCAATTGTTCATTGAATTCCTTATTCCTTTCTCTGAATTTCTTAGTCTCCTCTCTCAGTTTTCTAATACACTCATTTTCCTCATTTATATTTTCCTTAAAATATCCATTCTCATTTTTAATTTTGTTAAGATATTCAAGAGAAACTTTGATTTCTCCATTTTTTTCTAACATTCAATCTTATTCTATGTATTCAATAGCAGGAATCTCTTATGGATGAATAGAATACTTTCTACCAGCCATGTCTTCAAACTCCAAGATCTTCCCAAATCATTCAAGCTCCTTCTAGGTATCCAAGCTCTGATACCAATTGTTGAACACCTAGAATACTAAGAGGGGAGGTGAATCAGTATTCCTTTAAACCAATTAAACATAAGCCATCCACTTATTAGAATAGATATAACTGTAATGATGAATCAAAGCATGAAGACATCCAAAAAATAATGACACATGAACACTAGTATTTTTATGTGGAAAGTTACCCAAAAAGGGAAAAACCAGAGTGAGGATTAGCTCACAATATATTATATCTAGATATAAGATATTACAAAAAGGCTCACTACCAAATGTTGGCCTCCTACAATGATTTCATAACTAAGCCTTTATAGCCATGATTAAGAGACTGGGTATCTAACCTGTATAGCTATTATATCATCATGAAGGTGCATTTAACTTGTCAACCTAGGGACGTGAACTTGAAATGGGTAAGCACAATATGTTCACTACGGGCTCAAGTAGTCATTTCATTCTGTAGCTAAGAAACACAATACTGAAAGTAAATTACTTGAAAGGAAATAAAGAAAATGTTGAATATCGACCAACAACTATGCTAAGCTAAAATGCAAAGAAAGAATAAAAATTTGAGCAACAAACAGGAGACTTCTCTATTTGCGTTGGTTGTAGGAACAGTCACATAATGGAATTCTAGTGGCTGCAGGAACATTCAATGCCAAATTTCTAAGTACTAAACAACAAGTAATACTAAACTAATGCTAAACTAAGAAGATGGATTCCTCACCAAGTGGGCCCCCTTGGATAAGTATCCTCTAAACTAACAAGAACTCAGATGCCCAAACTCAAAAATTTATTTTATTCACTATAAATCATGCATACAAAGAGTAATGTATCTGCACTACTGAAACTGGAGAATGAGAGTACAATGTCAAATCGTGCAACCTTCTGAAGAAGGAGCATCAAATCATTATTTATACTACAACTAAACAAGGCAGTCAACTCCATGACTAGGAGGACACCATTTAGCGAAAATAAGGGAAAGTGGAGTGATGACGGTTACGTATGCATGGAATCTGGTCAGACATGCAAGCCAAGCGCAGATCCAACACAGCAGTACTACCCATGCATGCTCGATTATTAAGGTCCACTACAAGGCGGTTACGTTTAGTTGCATGAAGAATATGTGTTGTCGGTTGCCTTTGACTTGGAGTGATTCCTTAGTTTGACGTTATGGTGCATGCCTAGTTGGCGGTGTCCTCCTCAACTTGGGGTGAAAACAGAATACTGTGTCTCACTTTTGGGATGTGTTGATTTTTTCTTGAAATTGCTATTTTTAGAAAAACTAATGATTTAAGTCTTGAGAGGCTCCATCTAAAGGGTTTTAATTAAATATGGATAGGTAAGACCCCCTTAGATTAAACCCCATTGGATAGAACCCCTCTAGTATTAAATCATACCCATAATGGAGTCTCCTTCGCACCTATCAAAATGCTGGAAAAAACCCACTTTTTCTTTTCCTTTTGAGGGATTAAATAACATCATTTAAAAATTATATTTTGCAAGATTGGAGCCCTTTAAATGAGATTTCCAACAAGTATAGGTTTGATATATTTTCATTTTATCGTGCATTTAATTTTTAATTTTTACCAAACATAGGTTTTTTTTCTAAACATCAAGCTCTTTGTTGTGCAGAGGTGGAAAAATAGTAAACCATTGTAAAAATTTCTAAAAAATACCCATTCCCTAGGTATTGATGTCCTTGTTATACCCAAAAAAGAAAAATTGGATTTTGATATATACACTAAAAGTTAGGTTGTACAACACACACGTATGTCCAAATTATAGTTCAATGACTTCAAAAATTAAAATTTTTTTTAAAATGCAACAAAAAACTATGAAAAAGTATCATTTCCCTAGATATTGATGTTGAGAATTTATATTTTAAAAATTAGAATTTAATCCTTTATAAAAAAAAAAGTTATGTTGTACGACACAAACATTACTTTCTGAAAATGTTGTTTTCTGTCTAAAACTAGTTATTAAATGAGATGTTGGAAGATTCATGATTTATTTTTTAAAAAAATTAAAATATATATTTAGAATCTACAAATAAATTTCCACAAATCATTAGTTCACATCATCTTCAAATTCTTAATTTTTTAGCTACTATAGGTCTTAGAAGATGAAGATTCAATTAAAAATATTGATGTAAATGTTCATCTTGGGAAAAAAGTGAGACACAATATTGTGATTTCACCCCTTGGTGTATTAAATTTGCATGTCAAGGTTAGTATGCATAATAACTGCACATCTATAACCACTCTAAGAAACATTGATTAATCACATGCAAAATCAATATAGATAACCCACATATTATGTTGAATATCATTAAAGCTTGCAGAGATAGGATAATATCAAATGTCAATGGTTTGAGGGAAACATTATGCCAATACCAACACTTAAGCATTAAAGTCCATGAAATCTATGAGAAAATAGACTATAGATTCTACCAAAAACTAGGCTCATCACCAAGATAGGACACACTATAAAAAAAATGCTCACAACCCATAGAGAAAGAACAAAGAAGTGTTGGCAATACTACCTATTTGAACCGATACAATAGAATCTATCATATGCTAGATTACAGTTCCAATGAAGTACAAAATGATCTCCACACTAATCTGAATCAACACTCTGCTCTGTTCATAATTTTCTCGATTTTGTATCACAAACATGTAGGTGAACTACCATACATGTCATATATCTCTTCAACACTTGCATATAATCTGTTATCTCTTCATCATACACCCATACACTCATCAAAAACTTTAAATTTAATCTCCTATATATATCCATATCAAGTGTAACTTCAATTAGGTCAGACTAATTAGAACACACAAAATTAAGCATGCCATCCACAAAACATTTTATCCACACTTTTTGCCTTAATTTAGAATTAAATTTTACACCAAGATAGGTAGGAATGGACCTAAAATAAATCCCACATAAGATAAATTTACTTGCTTGTCCTTCACAAAACATCAAACGTGTTAGGTTGACCCAAAAATAGACCTAAACACAAAACCTTCATGTGTACATGCAATTCGCCAAATGTGCAACCTTAAAGATTTATCTTCCTTTGAATTTCCATTCAGCCAACACCTATTAAATTATATTTTTCATTGCAAAACAAAATAATTGTCCACAAAGAAATGCAGAATCTCCCACATTGATACATTGTGCAAAAAGTAACTATGATATACAAGGTTGAGCACTATCATTCATATCTTTCAAAAAGCTTCACAGAATGTCACAAAATCTTGAATATAATTGCATCTAAAGGACTAAAAATTGTAGTTAGAATTAAAGAAGGTTATACCAACTTGTGGTGAAGTGTGAACCCAAAAACTAACGCACTGAACCATAAAACTGTCAGAGGAAATACTTAGCCAATTTCCTGATAATCCATACTTTCTGGACCAACTTTATCTATACATATGTCATCACAAATGCTTCCAAACTTTGCTAGGATTATCATAACAATGTTGATATCAATGACAACACTGGATCAAGCAATATATGCACCTCATGCTCATGTTGACAAACTACATCATCAATGAAAAACTTCCAACAAAAACAAAATAAAAAACTTGAAAGTATAAACATAAATCAACCATAATCTCTATTTTACCAATACTAGTGCAAACCTCAAGATAAATATTGATTTTCTTGTTGGAATATGGATGTGACTCAGCAACATGACAATATTATTTGATCAAGAACATATTTTGATAGAATGAATTTGCATAAATTGTGGTTTTATGAAAATGATGAGGGAAATTTTATTAGTAGATTTTTTTAGGAAAAATCGGTTGAGAAATTAGGATAAGCATGAAGACCTAAGTTAACTAAATAGTTTGTGGACTCAACTCAATTGAAAAATAGAAATATACCATTTTGAACTCATGAGAGGATAAAAAATGAAATATTATTTAATAAATGATAAATGAGAGGAATAAGTTTCTATTTGAAGATGGAGTTAACTTGTGAGAGAAGAATAATCCTCTAATTCAAATATGGAGTTAACTTGTGAGAAGATAATTATGAATTGTTTTATTTATTTAATATATTTTTTGATGAGGAAATTGAACTAATTTGAAGAACGAGTTAATTGATGAGATGAATATGGATTTTTTATTTAAAAATGGATAATTGGCTCTCATTTAATTAAATAATAAAATATTAATAATTAATGATTAATGTGATGTGTAGACACCTAAATTTGGACACTTACATTTGTCCAAATTTATCCCTTTTCGTCTAAATATCCTCTTATTTGCATTAATTAAGTAATATTGCTATTATTTAATTAATACCCTTAATTCTTCTAAATCTCTAAGGTATTTAGTTAATAATTAAATACCTTACCCTTTATCCCCCTTTTCCTCAAACAATTAAATAAATAGTACATTTATTTAATTCCTCACATGTCACAACCTCCATCACTTTTTCTTAATCCTAATAAACCTCCTAATCTCATCATTAGGGATGTGCACATGTCTAATCCTTGATTAGGATGTGTCACATCCTCCAAATTTTGCAAATTGGCTCTTAATCTTCATTAGCCATTAATCATCTTCTAATCATAGATCAGCTAATCCAATCAGCATCTTAGTCAACTCTCTCATTCCCCAAGGAATTTTTAATTCCTTTTTGTCTTCCCCATGTGAATTTAAAATTCACTTTTATTCCTCCAAGGAATATTCTCTTCCCCATGTGGTCATTGAGAGGTCACATCAGTCACATCGGTTAGGAACCTTCTATTATAAGCACCTTGTCTTACCCAAGGTACTTCTTAGCTTCGTTTTTAAGAACCTTTTCTTATCCTTAAGATATCCCCAATCATGTGAATTTAAATTTCACTTTTATTCCTCCAAGGAATCTCCTCTTCCTCATGTGATCATTGAGAGGTCACATTAGTCACATCCCAAGGTACTTTCAAAGTACTTGTCCTTCTTCCACATCACTTGTCCTTCTTCCACATCATTTGTACCCTTTCCATCTAATCATGTCCTTTGGACACTTCATCATCCACATGGCAAGATGTGAGGGCTTGTGAGTCCTCAACTCACCATAGCTCTCCATCTCGTCCATGGTGGCTCAATCCTGACCATTGAATTCACTAGAAAATTCAATTTCCTCTATAAATAACCCCCCTTCTCATTCATTCGGAAACCTTATGCATTTTATCACACTCATTTAGCACTCAAGCCATTCAAGTATTCATCAAGCACTTGCTCATCTTTTGCATTCAAGCACTAGTTCATATCCTCCATTGTTGCACATTTCCAAGCTTGTATCCCCTTCATTTACATTCATTTCTTAGAACACCCACATCCTCCATTGCATCTTCACTTATTTGTATATCATTTTAGATTATCTTGCCACCAAAGGAGCACATATCCAAGCTTTAATCAAGGTCCAATGAAGGAGATCAACATAGATAAAAGGTATAATCACTTTTGTTTTATCTTTCTTTTATTTGTGTTCAACGTAACCCAATCTTGAGGTCGTCTAGTGTTGTTTTATCTTGCATTCCTTAATTAGTTTTGCATATTAGGAGGTAATAACACTTGCACACATTTCTAGCATGTCTGATGGGACCCACAGATGGGTCTCTTGCTTTTATGTTTCCTTTTTTTTACATTTTGTAGGTCTAGGTCACAGAGAGGTGAACTTTCCCCTAAACAGGGGTGAACCCAACCTACATAGAGGCAAACCTACCCTACGAAGTCACCCTTCTAAGCATCAGAACCCCTGTTCCTTCAATTTTTTCTGCAGAGGGGTGAACCTGCCCTTAACAAAGGTAAAACAATAGTTTAAAGTTTAGTTTTAGTCTATTTTCTCACTATTTTCTACAAAGGGGTGAACCTACCCTTACAGAGGGGAAAACCTACCCTTAACAAATGTAAAACAACAGTTTAAAGTTCAATTTTTGTCTATTTTCTCACTATTTGTGCAAAGTGGCGAACCTGCCCTTAACAGAGGTAAAATAACAATTTAAAGTTTAGTTTTAGTTTGTTTTCTCACTATTTTCTACAAAGGGGTGAACCTGCCCTTGCAGAGGGGCAAACCTACCCTTAACAGAGGTAAAAAAATAGTTTAAAGTTTAGTTTTAGTCTATTTTCTCATTGTTTTCTATAGAGGGGTGAACCTGCCCTTACAGAGGGGCAAACCTTCCCTTAACAAAGGTAAAACAACAGTTTAAAGTTTAGTTTTAGTCTGCTTTCTACATAGGGGTGAACCTGCCCTTACAGAGGGGTGAACCTACCCTTAACAGAGGTAAAACAGCAGTTTAAAGTTTAGTTTTAGTCTATTTTTTCACTATTTTCTGCAGAGGGGAAAACTTTCCCTTACAGAGGGGTGAACCTACCCAAGGAGGGGTGAACCTACCCTGAATAGAGGCTTCTACAAGGTAAAAACAGTGTGTAAATTTCATTTTCAAACTCTTTTTTGGTTGTTTTTTATTATTACTAACCCCCTAACCCATCTTGTTGGTGTTTGTGTTAGTTTTTCTAACATTTGTGCAACTGTCAACACTTATTGAAGATTAAGAGAAAAAATTCTAACATATTTGTTGCAAGGTGGACGGGTCTAGATGTTAGTTAGTTGTTTATTTTTTCATTTTTTTTCTAATATTTAGGTACATAGTTTAATTAGAGGGGAGTCAAATCTATTGTGTGTCATGTCTGTAAGTCCATTGTGTCACCTAAGAGGGCACTACATCATCTAAGCTTTCCCCTTACACTTCATGTGAGCCTGGGAAGTAGTTGAAAACGGTTAGTGTTCTCTTCTTAGTGAGACCTGCTTGGGGATTTCATCACCCTAAGGGACGATCCCAACCACGCATATCGGCGGGGTATACAAAGGGGGGAGAGCAAAAGTTTTACCTCAATCC
>VDFB02235803.1:295303-308444 GCA_007258455.2 Sequoia sempervirens
ACATATGTGAGAATTAAATAAATGTAATATTTATTTAATTTATTTGATAAAAAGAGGATTAAGGAGGGTAAGGTATTTAATTATTAATTAAATACCTTAGAAATTTAGTAGAATTAAAGATATTAATTAAATAATAGTAATATTACTTAATTAATCGGATAAGAGGATGTTTAGACGAAAAGTGATAAATTTGGATAAATTAAGTGTCCAAATTTGGATGTTTTACCTCCCTTGTTGTTGATACCTCTTTGATTGACCCTTGATAGGAATGGTTTGTGTGCTCCTTAGATAATTACTTGAATGTCAAAATGCAAGATTGGAGGTGCAAATGATTAACAAAGATGGTTAAATGATTAAAAAGGCTTGAGAATTCAAATGGACAGCATGTAGTTATCAAAAATGCAAAGTGTTGAGAATGCAAATTGGCAGCATAATGGTGCAAGATGGCTAAGTGTTGAAAATGCCCTTGAGGGTGTATTTATAGGAGAATTTGAATTCTCTAGAGAATTCAACGGTCAAGATTGCTCCAACAAGGCCAAGATGAAGGGCTATGGTGGATTGAGAACCCACAAGCCCTCACAAAAAGGTGGGACTTGGTCACATGTGGAGATTGTGACAAGTCCAAGGTTCTAAAAGCCTTGGAAGAATGGGATGTGAATTAAAAATTCACATATAAAAGAGGGGAATCTAGGACAAATAAAAAGGAATTAAAAATTCCTTAGAGAATGATTAGGCTTAACTAATCAGTAATTAGAGGATAATTAGGGGCTAATTAGGATTAAAAGCTTATTTGCAAAAGTTGGAGGATGTGACACATCCTAATCAAGGATTAGGCATGTGCACATCTTTAATGAAGAGATTAGGAAATGGATTAGGATTAGATGAAAATGACATGTGAGGAATTAAATAAATGTAATATTTATTTAATTTATTTGATGAAAAAGTTAAGGAGGGTAAGGTATTTTAATTATTAATTAAGTACCTTAGGGATTTAGCAGAATTAAAGATATTAATTAAATAATAGTAATATTACTTAATTAACCGGATAAGAGGATGTTTAGACAAAAAGTGATAAATTTGGATAAATTAAGTGTCCAAATTTGAATGTCTACAAGTCTTAGTCGTTATAGTTCACTCTACACTTCACACTTTCACACTTCACATTATAATTCACATCACACCCACTTCACATCATAATCTTCCATCAAATCAACACATATATACCATCCTCAACCTTGAAAACAATCTACAAGGTCAGTTATGCACCTCAAACATGAAAATTTAAATTAGGTTTACACCAAAACATTCCCATGGTGGAGAGGAATGAAGGAAAACCACATCACACCTTATCTCGGACCTAAATCCACATATACACACCATGCCATGCTTCCAAAAACACTGAAGCATATCCACATTTAGTGTAAACACACAAGGTCAATTGAGCCTATGTTAAAACCATTAAACAATTAAGTACACACTTATACAAATTCAAATATGACTCACGAAACATAATTTTGAATATTCCATCAACACCCATAAATCCAACAAATCCTTCACAACATCATACACCTAAAGAATATACTCATTTTGTACAACTAGTTAACCTTCTACATACTATAACTAATGAATCCAACCTTGCAAAGTACCAAACTTCAAAAAAATCATACTAAAGATAAATATGAGCAATATAAGCATACTTCTAGATCTGTAGGACCATAAACCACCACGTAGAGAAATGTGAAGTAAAACAATTTCTCCCATATAGCACTGCAACACAATTCACATACTAGAGAACACAACTTCTTCTACTGAATGATCCAAAACCTAAAAAATATAGATATAAAACCTCTAAACATATTTGATCAATATATCCAAACCAAACAAGAATATCTTCAACCATAAAGAAATTCAAAGAAAAACACTTAACTCTACACTACCACATTGAACACTCTTCACCACACTGTTTTCGCTTTTATTCAGTTTCTCTCAAAATCACATGGAAATCTTATGTGAATGCAGGGAGACTCTTTAGTTACACAATCACAATCCAATCTCAACTAACCCCTTTTCCAAGTCTCAAAACTCTACCTCTCTAGGTTTCCACTATACCTTGACAATTTCCTTGTTGGTGTGCAACTATTGTTTCTTGACCCCAACTCCCAATCTACTAAGCCAACCCACTAACCATTATTTTTTTAGGCACCCATTAACCCCTTACACAACATATATCAAATCCACATTGGCTTACTTCAAACCAACACCTTCAATTTCATGCAACAATGTTGCCTTACAAGGCCAATTAGGCCAAATTAACAAAGCAACCACCCTTGAAACAACCCAAAAGCCCCAAAACTCAATGGGGAATCACTAACCAAACAATACAACCTCTAATTTCACAACTTACCTTTAGAGACACACTTCCCAAAACCCATTCCATGAAACCCTCCTTTTTCACAAATTAGGTAAGGGTTTATTAGAAAACTAACTTATAGACCTTACCACACTAGTAAAATTCCCCCAACAACTTCAAAAAAGTCTGAAAAAACTTAAAATAACATAAAATATTTCTTCCCCCAAAGACTTTCCTCTTTACCACTCTCAAACCTCTCATTTACACACAAAATCCACCATTTTTAGACCTACCTAGGGCATCGTGCCCAAACCTCCAAATGACTTAGTCTACTCACAAGCCACCTTCTAACATCTATTCCTAACACCTTAGACTCATTCCACCAAGTTATAGTGGAAACAATAAGTGGAATAAGTCTTTATAACATTTTAAGACCTCAAAACCTTTAAAATAGGGTACAAACCCACCTGTAACAAAAATGCATATAAAAGCCCTTGTTCTTGATGAAAATGATTGACAATAGAACCAAAAGATTTTTACTTCACACCATCATTGAGTTTGGTAGCCCTTGGGAAAAATGTGCACTTGTATGGCCAAGAAAATTGGACTGCAATAGAGGTATTCAAAGAAATGCACAGGAAATTCAAAAGAAATTATGGAATTCTATTTTTTTTTTCTTTCACCAACCTTCAACAACCCCTTAAAATGAGTTTCCAATCATTTATATACCTTTTCCCACCAAAAACTAACTTTTGAACTGACCAAAAAAGTTTCAAATCCTAATTGACCATTAGAATTCCTAAACAATGCCTTTTTGCAACTTTTCTTGCATTTACAATGACAACATTTTGCAAATTTTGTAATATATGACCAAATGAATCTAAACCAACCTAAATACATTTTAGTGATCTCAAAAGACCTTATTCATGAAAAAACCATAAAAACTCCTAATGACCTGACCTTCTATACTTCATGTATTAAAATCACCAATGGTGCCCCTACACCAAAATCAAGCACCAAAAACATCATCTCATCACACCTTTTAAACATCTCAACCACACAAGAGGTTGAACATCCAAAAACATATTCTTGTCAAAGAAATAATATAGGTTGACTTCAGTGATACTACTAATGACAACCTAATGCAACCAATCAAAGCATCTCCATAGGTTGGCATCAATGCAAACACAAAGATATGTTGACATCAATGACAACACATGCTTCTAACAGATAAATTGGTATCATGGTTTAGTAAGAAACACAAGTTAGTTTCTTTATCCACTATTGAAGCTGAATATATTGTTGTTGTATCTTGTTGTACTCAAGTTTTTTGGATGAAATAAACATTGCAAGATATTAAGGTGAATTGTGATGGTCCAATTACTATTTTTGTGATAATAGTAGTACAATACATATCTCAAATAATCCTATTATGCATTCCAAAACCAAATGTATATCCATTAAGTATCATTTTCTTAGGGAAAAAATTGTTGCACAGGAAGTCAAATTGGCATATGTGGCTAAAAAAGATCAACTGATAGATATATTTACCAAACCCCTTCCAAAGGAGTCATTTGAATAGATTATGGAGAAATTAGGAGTTGTTCCTTCTCCTATCTCTACTTGAATATAGAATTTATTCATCCAAGGGGAGCATAAGGGAGTAATTCTTTATCCTTGGTCTATCCATTTGTAATTGATGTCAAAGGGGGAGAGTATAGAAAATGGGAGAAATGTATGCAAAGGTATGCTTTTTTAATTAGTGTTAGGGAAAGAGTATAGTTGAGTTGTAATGATAATGTTATTTAGGGGGAGAATAAGAAAATTTGGTATGTAGAGAGAATACAAGGTGTTGGTGAATGATGCAATGGTACAAAAAAGGGGAGTATGAATGATGTTGCCATTTTTTAGAGTTTTTTGTTGTTGCTATTTTTAAGTGTTTCCATCAATGAAAAAGGGGGAGATTGTTGGAATTGTTGTCATTTATGTCAAGGGTAGTCATGATGTTCATTGAATTTAGTGGACTAGATCAGGAAGAATGTTTGTGGTTGCTTAGTATATATCCTAAAAAGCTGCAAATGTTGTAAAGCAACATTATAAAAGTTGCACAAATGTTGCATAGCCTTGATGTAGGAAATTCTAGAAGGTTGTGAAGGAATTAGATAGAATATCTATTATAAGTTTTTCGAGTACATTTTAGAGGTATGATCGACAAGTTTAGATGATCAAGATTGAGCTCAAAAATGAATTATTTCTATTCTCTGGTCTAGGTAATTATTGGCTCAGTGGAGTATTAAAGTTTTCCTAAGTTTAGCACTTAATAATTTATCTAGCTTGATTGAAAATGGAGATTTTAGATTAAAAATCAATAGTTCTCATTGTATCACACTTGATCTTCATAACACATTTTTGATTCACTCTGATATGGTTAAAACTGAAATAGTGCAAAATCTCACCGTGTCTAATGGGACCAAGGTTAAGAC
The DNA here is from genome assembly GCA_007258455.2 of Sequoia sempervirens. NCBI lineage: Eukaryota > Viridiplantae > Streptophyta > Pinopsida > Cupressales > Cupressaceae > Sequoia > Sequoia sempervirens. The sequence goes on from VDFB02235803.1 coordinate 300,137, forward strand.
TCTCTTCTTTGCTAAGATTGATGGCTTATGTGAAAGATGTTAGAGATCAATGGCTGATGTAACATCACATTTCCAATTCGTTCTAACAATAGAAATATATATGATAGTATGAAATGATGACAAGTGGTAGTCATCTATTGCATCACATAGTTAATATGCATTGAATTTTTCATTCTTCAATTTCAAACCTACAATGCACTAAGCAAACAGTGTGTGATGAAGATCAACAATGTGCATTGAAGGAGAAGATTGAATGGTTATCATGATAGTTTATTTATGTCATGCTCTGAAAAATGCCAAGTTTGCAATGATGCAATATGGTTCACCATGTCAAAGATGGCATCTGCGAGATAGAAGGCACATTTCTACCTCTCTATGGAAGGAATGGTGGGTACCTATGATGGCTCTGTGAAAACATAGAATGGTGACACATTTCCATGATGACAAGTGGAAATCATTCATTGCATCACATAAATCCTATACATTTCATATATCATTCTTCAAGTGTGAAGCAAAAATGCACTAAGCATATGGTATGTGATAGAGATCATCAACACATATTTCAAGAGAGATTGACCTAACATTTGTGTTTTAAAGATGAGACATATCAATGGAGACCATCAGCTCATGGTGGAAAAGCAAAGATTAAAGGTCGATATTCAAAGTGAGCAAACAAATGCTTTCTGAAGAGAAAATTTGATAAGCAGTTATAGAGTTGAAGACAATTTAAATGTATTTTTGAAAAATCATAAAAGCAATAGTTTCAAGGGACTACAAAGTAGTTATGGTTTGTGAAACTATGGAAATAGCCACTATTGTGGTTAGAAAGGTAATGTAAGTGGTTTTTGAATATAGAACTTTGACATATCATGTGTATAGTGGAGATGTAAATTCAAATGATTCAGATACACAGAGATTACTGAATTGAGGGTTTTTAGGTATTGCAGAATATATGACCTGATAGATGAAAAGCTATCAAAGTAATATCTCAATAATGGTGAATTGAGAGAAGTGTAGAGAAGAGGAAGAGAATCCAAATTAATGAATTGAAAAGGTGCATTTCAGGTTGAAAACAAACTAGAATCAACATATATGAACTTGTAATGTTGTAGAGATTTTTTCCTTAGAAAGATTAAGTTGGCACTCAATTAGGTGTGCAATGTACCTTTAGGATGGTGCCTCAAAGCATTATCTTAGGTGTGCAATGTACCTGGAGGTTGGTTCCTCAAAACATTGTCTTAGGTGTCAATGTACCTATAAGTTGGTGCTTACAAAATATATGTAACATCTTTTATTGTAAGGTTGGATCAAGATAGTAGATCCTAGCATCTATTATCATTGTGGTTTTTCCCAAGTTGGGTTTTCTACATATATCTGGTGTCTTCTTTGTTTGATCTTAAACATTGTCTACTAGTTTAATCTAGTAAAAATTTGAAAACACTAATCCACCCCCCTCAACTCAATGTATTGGTGTTCTTTCAACAATACAACATATCAAATCAATTACATGCATGGCACAACTTTCTTTTTTCATATCCTTTTCTAGACACATTCCATCATTTCAATAATTTCCCTATACAAACATATACTTGTAGTACCTCCATCTACTTCCATTATTACATCTCTCTCCTCCACAATTTTCTACTTGGTGGCATTCAAATCACATCACATGCGGCATCTTTCACATCACCATAGCCATTCCAAGTATGTTTTGCATTATAAACTATGATTACCATTAAATCTAGATTAATTTTATTTGGAATTCATGTTCATACAATATTTACTTTATATTAAATTCATATATCCAATGCTTTCAAAAATAATCTCCTTAGTTCTTCTCATACCTTACTATTTGAGGAAAAATTACCACTTAAGTTGGGGGAGTATTGGCTCATTTTTCAAGTTTATAAAGTTGCATATACCAACCTAAATTATTTTACAAACTCACAAACATAGATTATAGCATTCATAGAAGCAAGAATTTAGGCATAAACACCAAAAAAATTGAGCCAAAATCTGTTTGACTAAGGATAAAGTACTTCAAAGTGGGGGAAGACATCATCAAAAGGGATCCATTATCCCATAATTTACTTCTAGAGGACCAACTATGTTTTCCTATTTTTCAACAAGTTGGATGGCTTGATTACTTCCTTCATATTACATAATTCAATGAGGTAATGATACAAAAAAATTCTAACACATTACAAAAAGATGAAGACATAGTTAGAGGCTTAAGAGTGGATGCCTCAGAGGCCTCCAAATTTCCCAAGTTGGAGAGGAATTTCTAGTACGATTAGATGCAATAAAAACTTGAAATGAGTTCATACAATCAAGAGGAAATGGATTCCTTAGATCAAGGTACTAAACAACTTTTCCTATCCTGTTTATGAGAATCCATTATTATAGACATCATTAAATATTTGACCTATAATGGCATACAAGCTCTCTTGTACACAATAAATTTTAAACCGATAAGCCACCTCTGCCATCAAAGGCTAGTGAATGTCCCAAATTTCTCATATAACTCATTGAAATGAATCTCTTGAGTACAAAATAAAGAGAAACTAGTTTTCTTTTCTCATTACTGTTTGGTCACTTCAGTTCCTTGATATTTCGTGGGAAAATTTTCTAGCATAAAATAACATAAATGACATACTTCTTAGGCCATGGTTAGATAAAGCAACTAGGGATCAAGAGGTGAATGACCCATTTGTAGAAAGTGAAAAGGAACATATACCCTATTCCCCACATGTTGTATCATCTACCTACAACAATAACATACAACAAGAGCTAGATATGCAATAAAACCAACTTGTAGCCTCTAACACACAACTCATAGCACCTATAGACTCAAAAACCCCTATTTCCATAGAAAAACTTTCTATTCCTAAGAAGAATAAAGGAAAATGTACACCTTCCTCTTTTTCATCTAAAAAGAAGTGGAAACTGCTTGCACAATCTAAAAGGTGGTCACACCACCTGAAGGAAAAGGGGGTTACAATAGGGGAGGCCCGTTCTATACAAGAAAAGATCATGATGATAGAGTCTAAAACAAATTCAAAAAAATAAAATTTACTTGATCAAGAACAATAGAAAAGCCTAAAATTTATGTATCTAAGCACTAGTTTAGATTATGAATTTGAAGATTTATTTATAGAAAAGAAGAAACCCAAACCTTATAATAATTCAATAGTTGAAGAGGAATTTGCTTCACTAGCTGAGATTGATGAAGAATTATTTTTGGGGGATGAGAAGGAATTACTCTTTACAATAAGAGATGAAGTTAATGAGTTATAAGTAGCTCTATAGAAAACTAAGGAGTTGGAATAACAAATAAAGGGTTACAAACAAAAAGATATTAGGTTGGATAACAAGATTAAAGAATTGGAAAAACATTTGCATGTTTATCAGTATCAAGGAGCAGGTTTGGATAAATTATCTTAATTATCCATCATATAAATAAATAAGAAAACTCTAAAACTTGATGATCATCTTGATTTCTCTTATTAAGAAATTCATTTCCCTAGAGGTACTTCATTTAAACTGTGTGAATTTTACCTACATAATCTAGCCTTTCCATATGATATTTCCACAACCCACTAATTTTTTGTGGGAGATGTTTAGATAAAGGCATTAGCCTCATTTATTAAAATGAACATTAGAGAGGTAATCTACAACAAGATTATCATGAGAGGGAGAAGTCACTTCCCCTCCATATTAGAGTTGAGGAGAGGATCCCAATGAGGTAGTGGAGGAATGGATTGACCTCATGGATAAACTTACGGGTGGAAATAGAAATTTTGGAATGTAGAGAAAAAGATTAAAAATATTTCAAGAAATGGAAGTTGGAATAGGAAGATAGGCACTCACTTGCTCCCATGATAAAAATAATTGACACGAACTAAAAAATAAGAGAGCTCCATTTTGCTTTTAACTACTTGGAAACAATTATAAGAGCACATAAGTACATCAAGGCTTCCATAAAACACCGGATCACTTGGTTCCTTATGAAATTTTTGTTGGAAATACAAGGAAACACAACTGAAAGGGAGGGTGAATCAGTTGTCTCAGAAATTCAAAACTTATTCAACTTATTAACCTTATTCTTAGATATGATAATTAACCATGAAAACATAAATCATCAACACATTAGAAACACACATAACACCAAGATTTTTTATTGGAAACCCTGTTAGGGGAAAAACCACATTGGAGGTCAGTCCACAAGATTATACCCTATTAAAAGTATAATGAAAATGAAATATGGGGAATGCACATGCATTCAGGCACACTGCCTAGAGCTCACTGCTTAATTACAAAGGAAGACACATTGTCTTACAAAGAGATTCAGATTACAACCATCCAAAATTTGAACTAAGAAAATAGCGTCTGCAAAATCTTGATTACAATTCTAGTTAAGCACATAAACAACTCTTCTACACACTTCTTCACACTCTGCTCTACCTTTGAATGATATTCTCACATACACACATAGAAGAACACTATGGAATCTGCTTCACACAATCTTGCACCCTCTTAAACACTTCAATTCAAATAAACAATCACTCTTATATATCCACAACAAGATATTTCATCCGACAATTAGGCCACAAAAGAAATAATAAAATATGAATATAATTGTTGGCCCAAAACATTAAAGATTATCAATGTGAATCAACCAAGGTTAGCCACAACTTAGTGAGGACCTAAAACAACATCTCCAGCGTGAAGACACTTCAATTAATTTCTCCTCGAAGATCCACAATACGCTACAAACACCATGTCATCCAAGAACAAGAAAAATATGAACATGCAGGAGAAAATATCCAACCATGAGCACAACGATCAATGCGAACATGCAATAAAGATAGAGCATGATCTAGAAACATCAAAAACATCATGAATCACCGAGGAGAAGCATCCACAACAATAAAACTAACTAAAAACAACATCATCTTCGTCGGGGAACACCCGGTGAAGCAACAAAAAATTATCAAATGAGAATCTTCCTTAACTCAATCAAATGTTCACAGCGGATCTCTAAAACTTCGATGAGGGATAAACTAGACACACTCATCAACAAACCCTTTAGTCCACAACCTCTGATCAACAATGTACATAACTTACTAACACACTGAACTTCACTTCACTACCGACAACTTGCAACTCATTTATTACATTTTTCTCAATATCCTAAACATATACAGCTTCAATTGAATTAATGCTAATAGTGTTGACATCAATGACAACCATGTGAGGAAACACAACGGAACATCCAAAAGAAATTTCGTATCCCCTTCTCTTGTACCCAATTTCACATTGGATGGGAAGGAGAGAAGAACATGGATCATTAGAGCAAACCATATATGGCAAAAAATATTTGAATAAGAAAGGATTCTACCAAAGGAAGAAATCATTGACATAATAGACTATAAAGAAATTGAATTGAAATATAATCAAAGTACTTGAACTACTTGATTGCAAGAAAAAAATAATTTAGGGTGAGTGATAAGTCGTAGAAATATCCTATTTTTCGTATTTTAGTTTTATACTTTTCATAATAATTTTGATAGTGCATTCCCAGACCTTTCCACTTATTTTAAGTATTTCAAGCATTGACAACAATATATTTTATTGATAAATAATTGTGTGAACCTATGAAACTCTATGGAATTTAATAGTTTTATGTTGATTATGGTTATTACTGATGAAAATACTCAATTGGAATAATCTCACCCCTACAATGAATGATCTATCAACCCACAACAAAGGGATTGTCAACCCCATAGCAAAAGAATGTTTTTCATAGCCAAAGAGGGTGATCACTCATATGGATTTTAAAATTTTCATGGTTCTAGTCAATGATTTCAAAATTTTGAGCATTTTGATAGTCATTTTCTAGCTAGGGTTTTCTAAAATTCTATTTTTCGGGCTCACCTAAGGTTTAAAACCCTCTTTAAACCCTAATAGTCTCATGCCCTAGCTTTTATTTCTATTTGTTCATTGAATTGAAGTAGTCAATTATTAGTCACATAAGTCAAAACCTATGACATTAAATTCATCCAATTACCGACCCCTTTCTCCTAGTCTATTTGGTTGCATCTGCCTTTAAATATTCATTAAAGTATATTTGTGGGTTTGTGAAATATTTTGTCCAAAGTCTAAAGTCTTAATCCCTAGGTACAACATTTAAATTGTTGCCTTAATGTTCCTATTGACCTATACATGCCCCCCTTTTACATTACAACTGAAGTACATGTGCTTAAAAATCCTTTAGTTACCCATCAAGTGGGCCTCATGTTGCTAGGTGCCTTATTCCTATTAGTTCCACCAACCCATGTTCTATATTGTATTGTTTAATATGTATCCATGGAACCATAGGAAGAAGCCACATGTCTAACCTCTATAATGGTTTATGGTGAGCATAAGGTGGACTAAGATCTAAAGGTTACGAATGTGCCATGTGGCATGATATGGACTATTCCCCATAATTTGTAGGGAACCCTTCATGAAGACTATTATTAACTGTGAAAACATAGGATGCCACCACATGGTGGAGTTTAAGCTATCTAATGAGAAAAATTATGATGCCAAAAATATATTCTAATTATGGTGCACATATTGGACATGTGGCATGATTTTGGAGGCTTTCCTCTATTCTATAGGCCTCGATCTATCGGTCAAGTGCATGACCACAAAAATGCGGGAAAGAAACACATGGATTTCTCCAACCTATTCAAAGATAGTGAGGTCCCTAGTGACAAGGAAAAGGATGTATACATGGAAAAAATCTATTGGCCCATGTTTTCAAAGCCGGTCAAGTTTTTTCAAACTTGCTTCACTTCATCTGAGTGATCCAATCAAACTGATCAACAATACATCAATGACCAAATTTTAAAAATGAAAAACGGGTAGTTGTAAGCTTATTGGTTCATGTGATTGAAGATTCCTGGAAGATAAGACACCATAGGGCTGAATTCGAGTACTTTTTCACCATAAAAGCTAGAATTGCATCATTATTGCAAGTTATCAAAGCATTCAAAGCATGAGGAGATCAAATTGGGTGAGGTTTTGAACTCTTTGCATCAAGAATTAGGGTTTTCATTATCTACATGCCTATAAGAGAAATTATGTTGAATACTTACTTATTTCCTTGCAAAATTACTAGTAGTTGCTTACTTTCATGTTGGAATTACAATCTTAATTCTGCTATAAGTTAGGGTCCTTCTTGTTTACGTTTAAATTGCTTAGAATTTTCCTTAGTTCTTTTCAAATTTCATAGGAAACCTTAAAATCATTAGAGGAACCCAAGTTTTTCCTATATTGCTATCAAAATGTCACCTCTCAAGTCACAATCCTTTGCTTCAACCTTGACCTGATCTCCATACATGATAACATTCTAGCCCAATTACCCAAGTCAACCAATAGTAAAGTTGATAGTAAAATAAAACTATAAGGCTTTGAAGTAGATAAGGGTTTCACACACATATATTATGAAGTTAGAGATACTAAATTAGCCCTATCTAGTTGGGAGTTGTTTAAGTATAGGTATGGGAAGAGGAATGTCCCAATTCCAACCTATAATGTGTGGATATTGGACTTAGGGAAATTTGTTGTTAATGTCTACCTTGATGTGGATATGGTAAAAATAATATCTACCAACTATGATGAGAATATAAGAGTTATGAGAACATACATGGGTGGTGTGATGGCAAGATTGGATTGGACATAGTCAATTATCAATGTATTCTAATTAAATCCTTTTGCAAGAAATCCCATCAACCTAGAGGAAGTCAGAAGATAGTATGAGAAGAATAAAAGTACTTATAGGGAAATTCTCTTACCTAGGTTCAAAATTAAGGACAATCATTGAAGAATTGTCAAGATCTCACTTATGGAACAAGAACTCTTTCAAGTGGATAGTTTTCAATGGTATTTTTTCAAAACATACCACAAATTGTGTCAAGTTCTAGGATTTATCCCTATAGAGAATATGATCATTGCTTTCATGTTTATGGCTGCAAACATCCAAAAACTAATGGTGAATGAGCAATATGACTTTGCTTCTTACCTATCAGATGCCATGCATAAGGGGTTGGTAGCCATTAAGAAATGTAAGATGGGAATGATGTTCTGGAGGTATTTAATTGTGTGCCACATATTCCTAGCTTAGGGAACTAAGGATTTAAGTGATGGTCTGCAAATCAAGACAAAGGATGAAAAGGGGGAAGACCTCCCAGTATAGATGTGGACACAGTTTCTTGATAGGAATTTTCCATAATCAAACTATGTGACCTTCACAAATTTA
>VDFB02235810.1:0-23520 GCA_007258455.2 Sequoia sempervirens
ATGACAATCTCAAACTAGCATGGAAAAATGTAACACAATGAATTGATAGTGTAACTAGTGGTGAATTACACCACTTGGGCAAAGTACTCATCACCCAGTACTTTGAGTGGATATCACATGCTCACCCACCATTCTAGCTCGATTTGTTAAGATCAATCATATTTTATGCATTGGCAATTCCCTCCATTGGATAATCTTTGACCCCAGGAACAACCTATATACACTAAGTTCACTAAGACTCCTCTAATAGATTTTAATAGGTTTTCCATAATCTACCAATTCAAAAGTAGCTTTAGCTATATAGATTCCACTCTATTGAAGTACTCAATACTATATGTAAGCTATTTCCTTTGTTAGATTATCCTAACCCCAAGATTAACCTATGAACTCCCCATGCTTCTAACTTACGAATATCTTCGTAACAAATAACTTCATAATCTAAAGGATAGCTACATAAGCTTCATTTTAACATAGAATAAATACTCATAAATAAATAACTCCAATCAAGAATATATCACATCAATAAATGATTCAAAAGTATATCCTTGTCAATAATGACGTTAGTTCAAAGGTATGGCCTCAACAGTAAATGGCCTCAATCAAAAGAATAATCATATCAATTAATGACACAAACAAAAGTATAGTCTCAACAATAAAGGACTCTTAATTCAAGAATACAATTTCATCAATAAAAAGACTATTCAAAAAGTAGAATCACGTCAAGAAAATGACTTTTCATGTCAAGAGTATATAACAACCAACCTAGTCGGGTAATCCCACCTACGGCTACAATCAAATAGTAATTCACAAATTCAAGCGATCAACTTAATCACATAGGTTAACCTAATCCTTAGTTTACCCTAATCCCAGGATAAAATCAATGATCAGTCCAATCATGTACGTTAATCTCAACCTAAGTGCTTCAAACAAGGATCAAATAAACAACCCAATCAAATAGGTTATTCTCAACCTAGGGTTTCATTCAATATTCAAGTAAAGCAACAATCAAATGACCATTCTAGAATAGACTATCCACATGGTTCGCATGAAGTCACATCTTATTGTTCCCAAGGTTTTCCTAGCATTATAAGCTAACAAAGCCAAGTCATCTCAAGGCATCGTTATGTTCTACGTTTCACATTTTACTCTTCGTACATATAGTACAAACTATCTACATAAAGTCTAAATAGAAACACATCATATAAAATCCCATACATGGTATATAAAAGCATCAACCTAATAGATATGTTCCATCAAAGCAAGTAATATCCAAGAACATTCAAGGATCATAGAAACATTCCAAAGTCAAACAAAGCATAGGGAGTAAGATACAACATGCCTGTAAGTATAAGCTCCAATTGATCTAGCTGGTTTCCCATCCTAGCCTCTACAAAATAGCTTGCAGCTTGGCAACAAAACACTTCTACTCTTCCCAAATTCCCTCACAAATTCTCATTGATTCTCTCGCAAATTCACTCTTTAACTCACCCTCACAAAACTTAGAAAAACAGAGTATCTCTTAGAAAATAACAACAAAGTGCAGATATGCGCCCCCTTTGAGGTAAAGAATGCCTCTGTATATACACAAAAATCAGCTTCCAAAGTCTAGAAACATGGTGGATGGATCGACACTTCTCAACTTGCATCGTTTGACTCAACTTGGCAAACAAAAGGTAGCAGATTTTAAAACACAATACTCAACAAAATAGAACAACAGGTCGTCCCATTCAAAGACAACAAGAATGCATTTCAAATATGCAAGGTAAAAGATTAAACAAGCCGACTCAATTCATGCTAGCATTTACTTGACTTGTTCTCCTATTTACTTTGGTTTCCATTGTTGGATAGAGCTTCCCAATAAACTTCTAATGAAATGGATATTTTCATAATTTTGCGCCACATATACCTCTTACATGCTTTTGATGTTTTGCAAATTATGACCAAGTCAAAGCTTTTAAATGTTTTGCAAACAACTTTCAATATTTATTGACAAAGTCTAACATATTTCCACACGCCTTCCTTTATATACTGCATTCTATTTGCAAGCAAGATAAATCATTATAAATGTTAGTAGCGCTGCATATATGCATGCTATATTGTTGCACCACTCATTGAAATGCACTAGATACTATGATTTACATAGTATGCGCTTGGTTTACAATAATATCAATGCTTTATTTATATAAACAACACTTTATCAATCATTAGAATATATTAACAATAACAATTATATATATATATATATCAACTCAAACAATAATAAATATACATCATTCGATATTTGAATGCATAGGCATATATCCATTTACTATTCAAATTAATTTCACACATGTTTATATATATATATAGTACTGTGTTACTAGGTTTGCCTCAGGAAGCAACCGCTACCAGTTTAGTTCGGTCCTAGTTCGGATCCTGGGTTGGTTCGCCTGTGGGTTCAACCAAGATCCTACTTTTTTGGGTTTGGTTCGCTCAAGAAGAACCAAGACGAACCCGGGTAGAATCCAAATCGAACCAAAGCAAACCAAGACCGAACCCGAGTGCCTAGGTATCAAAAAAGTGTTTTTTTTTGCATTTTTTTAATGTTTTATGGGGTTTGACTTTGACCCATGCCCAAGGAAACCCTAAAAGTGACCTCTAAATCACTTTAAACACCTCGACTACCTCATTCTTATTCATTTGTTTTGCAAGCAAGCATTTTCATTCCAAGAGGTTGAGCTTTCATTTTTGCTTGTTGGATTAACAAAAGGAGTTGAAGATTAATCATTGAAGCTTCTACAAACAATTGCATTGCCTTTCCTACACATTTGCAAGTGTTCATTAGTGCCACAAAGATTGAAGAATATTTTTGCAAAGAGGTAAGCTTTTCTAATTTTTTTTAAAGTTTTTTCATCCATTTTTTGTTTTACAAATGTGAATTTTTGTTGTTGTTTAATTTTATGATTTATTTATGTTTTTCCATTCTTAGATATGAATGTATGAAAGATTCAAAAGAGATGGGTTTTATAATACAATATTTTGTTTTAACTTTCAACTTTTTTGTTTTTGTTTTGAAATTTTGAATGTGTTGTTTGCAAAAAAAATTGCCATAGGAATCAAAATGTCAATTGGTTCTACCTCCGGCCCCGCAACTAAATCAAAGTTCAAAACAAATCCAAATTCCCCTCTATGGAAGTATGTTGAAATGATACAACTAGTTCCAGGTGGTGGTGGTTACATTTGGAAATGCAATGGATGTGATGTTCAATATTCTAGTTCATATTTTAGGGTGAAAGCACAATTGTGTAAAGCACATTTGTGTAACATACATGGAAAAGGCACCAAGCCTTGCCTTGGAAAAGACAATGCACCTATTCCACCTTATATAGTTGCAAAATACATTATGGAGCAAGAAGTAGCAGATGCATGGGAAGCCCAAAAAGGAAATCACCCTTTATTAAAAGAAAATTCAAAGGGAATGCAACCCCCATCTAATCCCAATATTGTGGTAGAAGACCACCCATTTGTGGCCACTTCGGATTCTCAAGCTCAAAGTGTACAACATATTGCAAACAAAAGAACAAAGGGGCCTTTGGAACTTGCATTTCAAAATGAGAGTAGAGCCATTGCCGACCAAAATGTAGCAAGACACATATATGCAAATGGAATAGCTTTTAATGTTGTTCGTTCTCCATATTGGAAAGAGATGTTGAGAACAGTTAATGAAGCTCCAAAAGGGTACAAGGGCCCAAGTTATGAGAAGGTGCGCGACACCTTATTGGAAAAAGGAGATCACATTGGTTGAAGATTCATTGAAGCCCATAAGGGATTCCTGGGTTGAGATAGGTGTGTCCATTGTTTCAAATGGTTGGAAGGACTAAAAAAATCAACCTTTGATCAATGTCATAGCGGTGTCCCTTAAAGGGGAATTTTTTTGGAAAGCCATGGATTGTGAGGGGCAAGTAAAAGATGGACAACTTATTGCTAATATTTTCACTGTGGCCATTGAGGAAGTGGGACCCCACAACGTTGTTCAAGTTGTAACAAACAATGCCAATAATTTTAGAGCTGTAGAGTTGTTGGTTGAGGAATGATATTCACATATCTTTTGGGCACCTTGTGTGGTCCATTCACTCAATCTTATGCTGCAAAATATTGGGGATAAAATTGCATGGATCAAAGAATTGTATGCAGAGGCTAAGGACATTCAGATGTTAATCACCAACCACCACTTGTCTCAAGGGATCTTTGTTAGAATTAGGTGTTGTACACCTTGCATAATGTTTGTAATGTTTTATTTATTATTGTGTGTGGTGCACCTAGGGGTTTCTAGGTGAATGTGCATCACAAGGAGTTATAATGTTGGGGCCACTTTGTTGTATGTAACATTGGGACTTAATTGCAAAATGTAATTATTTAATATTGGGGAATAATAATAAAATAATAAAATGCAATATTAAATGTGGGGTCACATGATGTATTTTTGGGCACATGGTTTATGTAATACCACTTGGTGGTTTTGTGGGAGCTTGTTTCTATAAAAGCAACCACAAGGGTAGTTGTTTAGGGTTGGATCAAAAGTTGGTCAAGGTTGAGCTTGTGCATGTGTGAGGGTTTGAAGCATGGCATGGGATGTGTGGATTCATGCTTGGTCACATGGAATGCATGGATGGCTTGTGCTTCAGAAGTGTTCATGGAGTCTCTGCAGATGTATTGTAATGGGTTTTCATTGCTGAATAATACATGGAGTGTGGATGCTTTTGGAGGCTGGGTTTTTCCCTCTTGAGGGTTTTCCCAGGGTATATCTTGTGTCATCTTTGATGGGTATGTTGTCTATTCTCTTGCATGTTGATGTTGAGTAATTTTACATGCATGTTTTCAGATTTGGGTTATGTGGAAATTGTCATTACATGGCTGCATAGTTTCCTTACAAGTGGTATCAGAGCTTTGGTTATTGGATTGGATAACCCTAGGTTGCATGAGAGAATGAAAGACAATGGCAAGATATAGGGTTTTGCAGGTGTTTTATTGCAGATCTGAGGGTTTTGGGGTGAGTTTTCACAGATGACCTCCTAGGACAAAATGGACCACATGGTTGGATTCAGGTTGGCTGAGAGAGAAATTTTGACATATAACATGCCCTATTTTAGTTACAGAAAAAAATGAAACCCCTATTCGGCTGTACGGACGTCGAGGTACAGTCTCAGAAAAATTCGAAAAATAAAATTAAAATAAAAAATCCCGTCGAAAATATTTTTGGTCCCTGCAAAATCAAAAACAAAAAATTGATAGAAATTAAAAATCAAAATCAAAATAAAAGCAAAAAATTTGAAAAGAAGGTTTGTCGCGGACCTTCATTACCAATAGGTCGGCAATACCGGTATCCGGTATCTTGATAATTAGAGGCTATTACCGATATGACCCGCCCAGCAGCGGTCTGACGTCGACCTTGGCTGTATTTGTCACCTTGGCAGTAAGGGCTAAAAACTTTAATAAAATTTTAAATTTTTAAAATCCACCAAATTCAAACAAAAGAAAATAAATCCATGAATACTTTTATATGCGAATTTATAGGCGATGAGGATCCCGATACATAGAGATGGAGATTTTAAAAAAATTAAAATTATATTTGATTTAGCGGTTTGGAATCCATGCATCCACCCACCAGGCCCGCCCGAGAATCACCTGAAACCACCGGGGGTGGTGGGCATTTTACAACAGTTTTTTTCAAACGGGCATAACTTTCACCCAGGGTATCGGATTTTTGACTTCTTACAGTCGTTGGAAAGCTAGTTCCGAGCACTACGCAGTGGTATAGGTCTTGTTCCATGATTTTGTAGTTTTGATAGTGTTTTTCTTTGTTGAAGTCAGATGTTTATTTTGAGCTTTGAGAGGGCATATCGGGTGCATACGGAGTCGGATTTTGGACTTCGAACAGTCAACGGAAAGCTTGTTCAGAGTACTTTACAGTGGATCAGGTTTGGAGTTATTTTGGCATGGTTTATTTGCTGTTTTTCTTCACCTGAGCTATTTATGGGTCTCTTTGACTATGGTGTTATTATGAGCTTATGGATTGTCGGATTTGGGATATTTGATGATGGATTCATTGTATGCTCGGTTGTACATCTCAGTTTGTTCTATTTTTGACATGGTTATCAGCATGTATGTTGCATTGTTGTATCTACAAGTTGTGCAATGTTGTAGGCGGTCTATACTTACTTGTTGCACCTATGACTTGGATATGGGTTGTCTTTGCCCATTGATATTTCAGTGTTGATGCATGATCAGTTTTAGTGGCTTGGTTTAGTCACTTGGTTTGCTGTTTTGGTTGTCATGTTGAGGAGGTGAGATGGTATTACCAGGTACAATCATGATATGAGATCTATGTAGTTGACTATGATTATGCAGATATGTGGACATGGTTGGGTTGATTTGTTGGTATATTTGGTGGTGATCATGATGTCATGGATGTTTCTTGTGCATTAGAGACTTTGGCATGTTATGATGGTTTATGCAGGTGCATTGTTGGTGGTGTTGGATTGGATCCTAATTCAGGTTGTGGCGGTGTATCTTCTTGGATTTAGGAGATTGGTATCACGATGTCATGGATAGCTTGGTTACATGGTTCAGTGGGAGCTTGTGACAGTGATGGTTTGGCGGTGATGGATATGATGGTTTGGCGGTGTATCTTCTTGCTTTAGAGGATGGTTATCATGTTGTCATTGAGAGCTTGGATTCACAGGTTTTTTGTGTGAGCTTATGAAAGTGTTGGTTTTGTGCATCATGGTGCCATGGGATTGCTCGGTATCACAGTTCAGTGGGAGCATTTGGCAATGATGTGGATCCATTGGTTACTATGGATGGTTGTCTTCAGCAGGTGATCTTTGGTGTCATGGAGGAGCTCTTGGATTTTGTGTGCTACAGTGAGAGTTCTTTGACATCAGGTGTTGGAGATGTTGAGGTATTATTTATGACTTGTTGGTTTTTGACAGGTGATCCTTGGTTGTAGGATGGTTTTGTTATTATGTCATGGTATACTCTTGATTACTAGTTTAGAGTAGTGGCATGGTACATGTTATGATGATTTATTCATGTGATCTTCTTTTTGAGAGGTTGTGAGATCATGGAGTCATGTTTATGTTCCTGATTCTGCAGTTGGAGCCATGATTTTGATCTTGGTTGGTTCTCTTTGTATTGAGTACATTGATCATTTGCTTGGTGTTTAGCATGGATTGATCAGGTACAGGTGCTCATGGATACTTGGAGACTTAGGTGAGGCTTGGTGTTCTCTTGTGATTAGAGACATATTGAGATGGTTACTCTTGATGAGGTTTCAGCAGGAAGTCTGAGGGAGCCTACACCTTGGTTGGACGTGAGTTCAACATGGACCAATGAGGAGAGTGTTCTTGGTTGAGTTATGATGACTTGGATATCCTGGAGGAGCATTCTCATTCCCCACTCTTGGTCTACTCGGTGGTTCACTTGAGAGGTATTGCCCATTATTCTTTCAGGTGCATTATGTTTATGCTTTGTCTTCTCATGGATATGGATCTTGAGCCATGGATATTTGGTTCTGGAGGGTTCATTTGAGGAGTGTTGGCATGTTTATCTCCTTGTATATGTTGAGTTTAGGAGATGGTTTATTGGGCTAATTTCCTTGGTTTGGGAATGGTTACTTTGAGTTTGATCTTCTTGTTTTGAGATGCTTACATCCATGTTAGTTACATATGTTATGTTTGATCTTGGTGATTGGATGGATGGATGTGGTTATGGATTTTGTTATGGGGTATTATGGAGGAGATCATACTTGACATAGTTGGCATTTAGAGGTGTGTGTGTAGGAGGACATGCTACAGGTGTTTGGTTTGCAAGTTTTGCTTATCATTGTGGATGTTCCTTGGTACTACATGTTTACTTCTATGAGATGCTGGTAGTAGACTTGGTATGCCTTTGTGATGGTGCCTTTTTTGGGATGTTAACGAAGCGACGCGTTGAATGCGCTCATTCTAGGTTTGCATTCATCTTGACATTGCCCATGCAGTGGGAGCTCTTGGATGTGTATGTCATGCTTTGACAGGTTTGCACATGGAGTTTATCATTGTGGTTTATGGGTGGATATGTTGTTGGCATGAGTTTACTATGTTATGTATACCTTGGAGGTATGGATAGTTGGATGTGTTGGCACTTGTTGTGAGTGTCATTTCAGCTATGGTGATTTATTCTTGATAGCTACTGGTGCATATTGGATTCAGTGTTTGTGTTTTGAGATATCAGGTTGAGGCAGGTTTATGCTTCTTTGTGACAGTTAGTGTGACATCTCTTTGGATGTGTTCTTATCTTAGTGCATTGGCATGGTGGAGGATGGGAGCATTCATGGATGAGATGGTGGTCACCTTGGTTCTTGTTACAGGTATCTTGATGGAGCACATGGAGCACTTGGATTCCTAGATTGTACATGTTGCCTATGGAGTTTATTTGTTACCCCCTTATGCAATGTATACAACAAGTGGGAGATTGTTAGGATTAGGTGTTGTACACCTTGCATAATGTTTGTAATGTTTTATTTATTTATTATGTGTGTGGTGCACCTAGGGGTTTCTAGGTGAATGTGCATCACAAGGAGTTATAATGTTAGGGCCACTTTGTTGTATGTAACATTGGGACATAATTATAAAATGTAATTATTTAATATTGGGAATAATAATAAAATAATAAAATACCCAATATTAAATGTGGGGTCACATGATGTAGTATTTTGGGCACATGGTTTATGTAATACCACTTGGTGGTTTTGTGGGAGCTTGTTTCTATAAAAACAACCACAAGGGTAGTTGTTGAGGGTTGGATCAAAAAGTTGGTCAAGGTTGAGCTTGTGCATGTGTGAGGAGTTTGAAGCATGGCATGGGATATGTGGATTCATGCTTAGACACATGGACGATACATTGGAGAGGCTTGATATTTCAAAAGTGTTTATTATAACTCTGTAAGTGCATGTATTATTTTATTGTTGAATAATAGATGGAGTATGGATACTTTTGGAGGATGGGTTTTCCCTCTTGAGGGTTTCCCAAGGTATATCTTGTGTCATCTTTCCTTAGGTATGTTGTCTATTCTCTTGCATGTTGATGTTGAAATTTTACTTGCATGTGTTTTAGTTGGGTTATGTAAATTGTCATTACATGAAACATAGTTTCCTTACAATCTTTAGATCATTTTCAAAATTGGAGCTATTGAAGGTAAGTGAAGTAATATTTACATTTTCATAATTTGATTGTGTATTCTAATTCTTCTTTAAAGTTTATTTTTAAATTTTAATTATTATTTTAAATTTGCAATAGGTTGCAGAGACCTGCTTTGCCTCTAACACAATCATCTTGAGATGACTTGTGAAAGTAAGAGAGGCACTTTCTAGAATGGTGATTAGCAAAAATTGGTCTATATGCAAGCAAAGCAACAATGAAAGGGCAACACAAATTAAGAACATGATATTAGATGACTCATGGTGGGATCGTGTGGAGTATCTCCTTAGTTTCACCAAGCACATTTTGGGCATGATTTGCTATATTGACATTGACAAGCCATGCATTGGAGAGATATATGATGGTATAGACTCAATGCTTAAGAAGATCAAGTGCACCATAAATGCAAAAGAGCAAGACCCTGAAGAGACTTTCTTCAAAAAGGTGCAAACAATTGTTGAAGAAAGATGGAACAAAATGACAACTTTATTACACATTCTTGCCTTTGCATTGACTCCAAAATACTATAGTAGTCAGATTATTTCAGTGTTAGGAAGGCTTCCTCCATATAGAGATTTTGAAGTGGCTGAAGGGTACAAGGCGACACTCATGAGACTCTTCCCTGATTTTGAATTGTGAGGTGTAGTCATGAATGAATTCATTGATTTTGTGCACTTAAATAGTCTAGGCATTGATGCTCTTCATGATAGGTTCTTAAAGGATGCTCATAGTTGGTACTTCCATGGACAATAATTCGAACATTTGCAGCCCCTTGCAATCAAAGTTTTATCACAAGTAAGTTTATAATAATTTTTCATATTTTAGTTTTAAAAGTTTCATAATTTCATTTATAATTTTTTATTTTGAAATTTTTTATAATATATAACTTTAATTGTTTACTTTGTCTTCATAGGTTGCTAGTTCATCTACATATAAGAGGAATTGAAGCACATATTCTTTCATCCACTTAGTAAAGCGCAATAAATTGCTCTAAAAAAGAGTGAACTTAGTATATGTGAATTCCAACTTGCGTCTCTTTTCACACAAACAACGTGACTACAAGGAATGGGAGATGAAGTTGTGGGAATTAGAGCTAAAGCATACTGACTTGGATGCTTCCAATTCCCACCATATTGCATATGAGGAGTCCAATATCCAACGACAACATGGGCACAATAGTAGTGCTAGTGACGGTGCCATTGACACTAATTATGATTCATCTAGTCTTCCTACTTCATCTAATGTCAATGTTGACATTGATATTGATGATTTAGAGAATCCATATGATGATTAAAACTTTGAAAGTGTTGTAATATTAAACTTGAAGTTTGAACAATGAATATTTATCATGCATGTTTTAGATGACATTCAAGTTTATAGTGGTTTTGTTGTTTATATGATATGTGATATTCGAATCCTAATTCATGCTTCTAGACTGCATATATATATATATATTATATTTTTACATGTTTTTTGTACTAACGAACCCAAAACGAATCGAACCTCCCCACCCCCCCCCAAAAAATAAAAATAAAATTGTTGAACCGGTGAACCGAATCCGAACTAGTACCGGAATATGAATCTAAACCCGAACTAGTACCGGGACCGGCTACTTAGATATATTAATACACTTGTATGGGCATTTCCTTTCTGTCAATACATATATGTATATCAATATGTATATACACTATATATATATCCATCGTGTATATATATATATCACATTATTTAAACATCTAAGCTTGAGTACTCATACTCGTATATTCATTGATTGCATATACATATACTTCATCGATTAACACACAAAGAAGAATATATATTCAATTTAGAGGTTCAATAATGCAAATAAATCCACAGAAACAACCTATCTCAATCAAGGACAACTACCCAATTATTCCAATAAGTCAAGACTATGACCAAAGGCACTTACCCATTTCATGGACTATCCTTGATTCAAGTAGACCATATTGGATTGTGAGTGTGTGTGATAGCTCAGTATTGGCTTATTAAGGGTCACTATACCAAAACCTTCTCCTGAGTGATACTTCCCCTCCCTTCTAGAGGCATGAACCTGTACGTGCATCCAACTTGGCACATTTGCAATGGTAGTTAAATGTTCACATGAAATCCACTTGCATCATAAAACATTTAGAATATTCACATTAATATTCCCATTGCAATTCATATTCTTTCATTGTTAGCAACCATTGTGTTGGTGTAAATAAAGTCTTCTACCTAGTTAATTCATTACTAGGGGAATTATTTACATGTTATGTTAAGTTTACTTAGGTCCTAGGAAAAAATCTTTCTAGAAGGTGTTAGTTGTCATTAGTTGTTATCTTATCTTTTGACTTGGAACACATGTGAACCTAGGTAAGTGTGATTAGTTGTCTCATGTCATATGATTAAGACACTTGTCATAATCCTATGACATTTTGTATCTCACCTTGGCTATATAACCAAGGGGTCTCTACTACATTAACAATCATATCATTGAATCATAATTGATAAGAATATAGTTTATTCTTATCACATTCCATTCTCTTTCTTTGTGCTTTCCATTTAGTGTCAAGATCTTGGCCGCCGTATCAAATTCTAACATGGTATAAGAGTGGGTTGGGTGCCACTGGATAGCCATTTTCTGAAGAGAGATACCGGATTTGGGGGTGTTCCAATTTTGGCTCTTTATTGTAGGTTCACATAAAATCTTGTTGGTGCAAATCTAATCTCACCATTGCATCTAGAGTGTTCGATAAAGTCAATTTTTCCTTTTGTTTTGTCCAAATTGGACATAGGAGGCCAAATCTATGAGGGTTTGAAGCTGAAAAGTGGTTGCTAGATCTAGAAGGTAGTTGCGTTTTTGGAGCATTTTGGATCAAATCCAACCTTGCCAATGCGTCCAAAAGGGCCAAAAACCCTAAGATTGACTGTCAATTCGTCCAAATCGGAGTAGTTGTCCGGTGAGGAAATTTTTTTTTGGTAAAGTTTTTCTAGAATTTTTTTTTAAAGTTTGACGGAAAAATTTTCTTTAAAAGGTTTTAATTCAAAAATAAAATCAAAATATTTGTTTCGGTTGTATTTGAAAAGATTTTTAATAAAAATTAGAAATTGTACTTTGCAGACAAAGTACTTTGAGTACCCTGTCTGTGTCAATATGCGGGCCCATACTTAGCAGGTTGATCAAAACCGTGGGCCAATCATAAGCCGCCATGTGGCCTTCATTTATTTGCCCACAGCTGGGTCAGCCGAGCCCTCACACATTCCGCAGAATCCATCAACATATCGGTCACTATTCATAAAGTTCGACGATTTGAAGAAAAATACAAACAATGACCAAAAAGATAATCTATGACATATTCAAAATGGAGAATATTATGAGATTCCACAAAAGATTTTGCTGTCGACCGCTTTGGAGAATATTTCAGTAGAGGAGCGTTTTTTTTGGTGATAACGAGAAGACTGTCAAAATTAGTTGCATAAGTTTATGATGTCATCACCACGTCAACGATGACATTAATAGGCTATTTTTTTTTTCCCCCCTCACCGTTGGTAGTTTTGATTTTTTAGTCCAACTTCGGAGGCCCATAACTCAGTCATACGACCTCCTTTTCTAGATTTTTTTTTTTTATTTGGGCTAATTTTTTATGCTCTATGTAGTGGTGCAATCATTTTTTGGTTTTGGTGTCCGATTTTTCTAGAATTTTCAGATTCTCACAGGTGTTGCTGCTTCGTCCTCAATTTGAGGTCTTTAGGAGCTCATATCTTTCTCCTACGGTAACATTTTTGGGTGTAGGTTTTTTTGAAAGTGCATAATTTTTTGTGTAATTTTCAGTGGTATGATCATATTGATCTCATTTTGTACCAAAAATTGTATTTGTTTTTGTGGCCAAATTTGGCATTTGCATGTACCAAGATCAAAGATCACATCGCTGTTGGCAACTGTAAACGCACTAAATATAAAGTTCCAAATTAGATATTTCTTGGGGGTTTCTTGATTGAGTGATATGGGGGGGGGTTCTCTTGGTGCATTGCTTTGATCTATTTTCTTGTGCTCTCTAGTTTTCATGGATCATTCTAAGGTTCTTTTTCTCACATCATATAATTATTCAACATGGCATCAAAATGCATGGAGTATTGTAATGATAGAAGGTCACACTCTATATGTTGAAGATAAGGTGCCTATACCTACAGATGTAGATAAAAAGTTAAAATGGATGATTAAACATACTAAAACTCTTGGGTGTCTTCATAGACTAGTTTCTCAAGATTTGTTGTTTGAAATTGAATCATGTAAGAATTCTCATGAAGCTTGGGAAAAATTGAAAACATTGTATGGTACTACAAATGAAGTAAGAGGCTATCAAATTGATAATGAACTGATGAGCCTTGATCTTAAGAACTTTGGCAACATCCAAGACTACATCACTAAGGTTAATGATTAAAGAGAGCAGTGTAAAGAATGTCGAATTGATAAGGACATTCAATTGGTCTACAACACAATGAACAAACTTGGTCTTGATTATGCTTCTTTTTTTTCTAGCTTTCATACTCATAGATTGACAATGGGGTTTGCATATACTACACCTTCATTTGCATCATTTTCTGAGATGTTGATACATGAGCAGCAAAAGCTTATCTCAATGGGTCTCATCAAGACTTCTAAATCTTAGGCATTGTTGGTTAGTTAGGTGAAAGAATCAGAATCAGATAAGAAATAGAAGAAAGCAATGAATAATCCACATTCAGATCAAGCAAAGAAAAAATCCTCTTCCAAAGGGGAATCATCTAAGAAGGAGAGGCCTTTTTGTGCATATTGCAAGAAGAATGGACATGAAGAACACTATTGTTATAAGAAGGATATTGATGACTTGAAAAATATTCTAAAAAAGAATTAGATTTATTTACCTTCTAGAATGTCTGAATCTCCTCCTCCTTCAAAAAAATCTAAAAAGGACAAAGGTCAAGCATCTACATCAGGAAATAAAGGACAAGCTCTTTGTGCTCTTTCAGGTCCATGATCAGGGAGATGGCTTCTAGATTTAGGAGAATCTCATCATATGGTATCTTTGCAGTGTATATTCTCTTCATTTCAGCCTTGTACTATGTCTCCTATCTTGATGGGAAACAATACATACATGAGTGTAATTAGGAAGGGATCTATTAGTTTTGGGGACAACACTTTCCAGGATGTTTTGTGTGTTCCTCATTTGATGAACAGTCTTCTTCCCATATATCAGATTACACATAGTGGAGATGGGAGGACTATGGAGTTCACTCCTAATTCAGTTATCATTTGAGACTTGGAGAGTCAGGAGATCATTGCTATTGGGATGGTTGATCATTCATCTCAGTTGTATTTTGCTTTTGATGATGACATTGCTCCTTCGGCTATTGATCATATTTCTAGCATGAATCATGATTCAAAGGAGACATTTGGCTTCTTGAACTTGGGAGTTCTTAAATCAAATCCAGTTCTTGAGTCATGCATTTCATCTCCTCCATCTACTGTTGTACCCGAGGATGCTTGTGATTCAACAATTTTGGCTCCTTGTAATTTAGTGCAACAAGATCCTTATTGTCTTTCAAATTTGACTACTTTGGATGACTTCTTGACAGGTATTTCAGACTTGTTTTTGGAGTCTCATCTTGCAGATTTGGGAAACATCATTGATAGCATTCATATTCTCTTTGATGGAGAAGATTCTTCTTCAGTTGTTGTGAGGAAACACCTTGAACCTCTTGTTTATTCTCTACATGATCATTCCTTGCAATTTGATGTGATTGTGGATACTTTTGGACAACATTTGGAGGAGGCTTCTTTGTCTTTAGAGGGGATATCATTGTCTTTGGATCATGTTCTACATTCATCTCTACTAGATATTGGATTGTCCTCTTCAACAGTGTGGCCTAGAACGCTTGTTTGGAGTGTGAAAGCTTTTGGCATCAACATGGAGACACTTGAGCATGCTTCAGAGATATCATCTCACATCATCCATATTCCTGATATCCTGCATACTATCTTGGTTTTGTTTCTTCCTAAGGGGAGGAACGTTGTTCGGCGAGATTAGATCATCTTCAACATTCAATGTCAAGCTTCTACCATCATTGCAGGAGACTCAACATTGAGGGGGGGATGCCTTGTCTCTCTTCTTCTTCTCTCTTATGGAGGGGTCTTTTTCCTTACATGGGGTTTTTACCTTCTCATTCTTCATTGAGAGCATTTCTTTATTGTATCTTTTATCTCTCTTTTGGGGAGGAGTTTTGTCCCACTGGGTTTTCTCCTTTTCTCCATTTGTAAGAGATTACTTTGCATATGTACATGGGTACCTAACATGGCCTAGTAGCCAGGACCCATTCTTGCATCTTTGTGTCATTTGCATAATAATCTACTACTCCCTAAGTCTCAATTTAGGGGGGGTGTTGGTGTAAATAAAGCCTTGTACCTAGTTAATTCATTACTAGGGGACTTATTTACATGTCATGTTAAGGTTACTTAGGTCCTAGGAAGGAATCTTTCTAGAAGGTGTTAGTTGTCATTAGTTGTTATCTTATCTTTTGACTTGTAACACATGTGAACCTAGGTAAGTGTGATTAGTTTTCTCATGTCATATGATTAAGAAACTTTTCATAATCCTATGACATCTTGTATCTCACCTTGGCTATATAACCAAGGGGCCTCTACTAGATTAACAATCACATTTTTAAATCATAATTGATAAGAATACAATTTATTCTTGTCACATTCCATTCTCTCTCTTTGTGCTTTCCATTTGAACTCAAAATCTTGGCTGCCATAGCCAATTCTAACACATCGCCTATCACCTATTCATTACAAGCACACCTAAAGGTTCGAATGGTTGAAGAACCACATAAATGAGACTTTCTAGGACTCGATGAATCTTGAGTTGAGTCCTCTTGGCAAAGTTTTAGGGGCTCAGACTCAGACTCAGACTCGATCGAGTCTTTGCTAGACTCGCTAAGTCTCGTGGACTCACAAAGTCCAAGCGAGTCCCATCAATAGGACTCAATAGGCAAGGTTTGAAAAGTGCAAAAATTACATGAAATTTAAAGTTAAAACTTGTTTTTTTTAAAACTTATTGTGAATGCAAAATGATGTATGCCATGAAGGTTTGTATGGTTTTGGAGGTCTTAATTTGGGCTTGATGGCGTGGGCTCCGCCCCTCGACCTTTCCCTATATCACGATAGGGAGTGCATCTAGGGACCCTGCGAGAGGCGTTGCCCCTCAACCCCATTGGGGGCATTGCTCCTAGACCCCTGCAAGGGACATTTCTTCTTGAACCCATTGGGGGTGTTGACCCCAGACCCCCACAAGGGGTGCTACCCCTTGAATCCGTTGGGGGTGTTGCCCCCAAACCCCTGCAAGGGGTGTTGCCTCTTGACCCCATTGGGGGTGCTTCCCCCAAACCCCTGCAAGGGATGCTTCCCCTTGACCTCGCTGGGAGTGTTGCCCCAAATCCCTTGTGAGGGGTGCTACCCATCAACCCCAGTGGGGGCACTACCCCTAGACCCCCACAAAGGGAACTTCCCCTCAACCCCATTGGGGAAATAGACCTGAAACTTGAGGTTATGTTTGTTGCATATCTAGGACCTATCTTAGACACATTTGTAGGAAGGATGCAGGCTCCTTTGAGCCATAGACTTCTAGTTATTATAACATAGGAAAATAAGCAGAAAAGCAACTAAACTAGAGTAAAGCAAACTAACCTACATCTAACAACAAAGCACAATGAAACAATAAAAGCATGAACATAAAACAATCTCACCGAATATCATAATTCCTTGAATGATCTCTGTTGCTCTTCTCCATTTCGCCATGATAGTATCCTTGCCCTCAGATTTTCAATGTATGCAAGTATAGCTCTATGATTATGACAATGACGAAATATTGAAGATAATTGCTTCCAAAAACATACAAGATTTCGAGAGAGAGAATAATGACAAAGGTTGGAAAATTTATAGAAAATCGATGTTTCGAATGAAACGTTGAGATTGAAAGTAAACAAGCGATCGAGATTAAAATTAGGTAATGCATTCGAATTAGGGTTACAAGAGTGCGAGTCAGAACTCAGAACATCTAAGAGATTAAATTAGATAATAATTTCATTTTTCAGTAATGACTATTCGAAAATTGGAAGAATAGAATTTACATGTCAAGTTGACGATTTGCACGAGGAAAACGTTATGTTCGAACACACACATAAATTAATTAATTAATAGATGTGCACATGCAAAAGGTGGAAGTAGATAACTGAATGATTAAATCGAGAATGATCTGTTTGTTAGAAACAATATTGATCTATTCGTTAGAAACAATATTGACTCAGAAGATAACTAAATGCTTTAATTTAGATCTTGACTCAAGTGACAATGAATAATCAGATAACTTGGTGATTACCTAATTACAAAAGAATATGCCAGGAATAATTATTTAATGAATTAAATGATTAATTTAATTCAACATTCAATAAAGTATAGATGGCATTCGCGTGCTTTGCAAGCCGAGCTAGGGCATCCGTGCCCTATCTCGTTCTCTGTGTTTTGCTCAAGTTTGCGTTGTGGGGGTTTCTGCTACATTCAGGGTCAGTTGAGGTGGGATTTCAATATGTTAAACTTGCGATTCTTTTTCCTTTGCTGGCAATTGCTGTGTGGGGGTTCGTGCTTTCCCTTGGGGTTTTTCCATTTAGTCCAATTGTGATCTGGGGGTTTGCATGCCTGTCGGGGATTTTGTTTATTGCTATGTCGTGTGGGGAAACATTTGGGGTTAGCCCCAAATTGGATTTCCATTCAACATTTGGTTCGAAACCTACAGTGCATGGTGCAAATTTTTTTGATAATGCATTTTTTTCACCAGAGATGAAGATGAACGATCTAGGGCCGGTTAGTGGTCCCCACATAACGAAGATTAATGGGTGTTTGAAAAGATGCAAAGAGAGACTGAAATTGGTTATCCCGATGGAGATGCTTGCAGATGATATTGAATACTATTTGAGGCACTCCTTTTATTGCAAGTTCATGGGTTTGAGAGTTTCGCTACAATTTTTGGAATCATGGGCTTAGCGAACATGGATGCCAGAGGGAGAGATGGAGATTAGGCTCCTTGCGAACAACTATTTTATGGTATCATTTGATTGCATGGCAGATCAAAATAAGGTCTTTGATGGTGGTCCCTATTTTTATAACAAGGTGGGATTGTTTATCAAGCCATGGCATGTGAGCTTGAACCCGACCGAGGTGCTACCAAGTCGGATTCCGGTTTGGGTTCGGTTGCCGTGGTTCCCGGTTGAGTGCTGGCGAGATGATGTGTTGTTGTTGGTGGCTTCAATGCTTGGTAAACCTATTGGGTCTTCTCAACAGACACAGTTTAAGAAGGTAATGAATTTTTCCCGTATCTGTGTAGAAATTGATCTAAGCAAACCATTGCCAGATTCTGTAGAAGTGTGTGCTAGATCCTATACTTGGGTGCAACAACTAGATTATGAAACCCTACCTTTTCGATGTCATCTCTGTCACGAATACGGTCACTTGCAGTGGAGATTCCCTAGGTTTAAGCCCGTGGCACCCCAACCTTCTCAGCCTTCTCATAATCCGCCTAGGTCTGATAAGGGGAAGGAGCCTATTCCGGGTGATGGTAACGGTGATGATGGTTATCTCCCTGTCAAGGCTCGCAATAGGAATCAGGGGAAAAAGTGGACCTTGAGGGAGAGGAAAGATGATGACACCTTTAATAGGTTTGAGGTATTGGATGATCTCAACCAGTAGGAAGTGAATCCAGGGCTGCTAAACCTAAATCAGGGTACTTTGGGTTCAGGTCAGGATGGTCCTCCTTTGGAGGCTATGTAGGTTGTGCAAGAGGATGGTGTTGGGAAGATGGTGGTGGATCAATAGTTTCCTATTCAGGTTGAATTGGATTCTACTCTTGGAGCTACGAAGAGTGGTGGAGGTGGTTCCCCATTTCCCCAGAAAGATGGTACGGATGTGGGCAAGAGCTCTTTGTCTTCTTCTCGCTTGGGTATTCTGCAAAAGGAACTGAAGAAAGGGGTTGGTGAGAAAACTTCCAAGCTGGGCAGGAAAAAGGATATGAATAAGATTAAATTAATTGGGGAAACTTTGGTGGAGTGAGGGTCAGTCAAGACTCTTGATTCACATTTTTCAGGCCCTCAGAAATGATCGTTCTCTCATGGAATGTAAGGGGCTTGAACAGTGGCCCTAGACAAAAAATTGTTCGTGATTTGGTTAGGAATCATTCTCCGGATGCACTTTTTCTTCAGGAGACCAAGTTATCTGTGGAAAATATGTTGGATATGGTACCTAGGTTATGGAAATGTGGTGAATTCCAGTGTGTGGGGGATCTTGGTGCTTTCAGGGGGGTGGCTTGCTTTTGGAACCCTTGAAAGATTTTTCCTCTTTGGTGGATGTCCTTTAGATCCTCTATATCTCTAGTCGCCTCTTGTTATGAGACTGGTGAGTGTATTCTCCTCTCCAATGTGTATACTCCTATTGAGTTCCAAGGTAAGCAACTTCTTTGGTCCCATCTTTGTTTTGTTCGTAGCTTAGCTCCTTTCCATCCGTGGGTTTTGGCTAGCGATTTTAATGCTATAGTTGATTTGTTTGAGAAAAAAGGTGGAATTGCTAGGTTGGAGCCTTCTGCTCTGTTACTCAGGGATAGCATTTTAGATTTAAATCTTTTTGATGTTCAACCTAATAATGGTCGGTTCACCTAGAATAATAGGAGAAATGGTGAGAGTTGTGTTGCTGAGAGGCTTGACCGATTCTTGGTTTCTTGTTATTGGGTTGGAGACTTGTGGTCTACTAGATCTAAAATTATTGACTGGAGAGGTTCTGATCATTGACCTATTAAGCTTAGTATTATATCTGCTCGGACACCTCGTTCTCCCTCCTTCAAGTTTTAGTTTATGTGGTTATGAGATTCTACTCTTTGTGAGCACGTGGCTGAGTGGTGGAGGATTGGAAGACCTACTTTTGGTATGACAATGTTCATTTTCTTTAGGCTTCTTCAGTTTGTCAAATATCAACTTAAAAGGTGGAATCAACGATGTTTTGGTAATATCTTTCATGCTAAGGTCGCTGCTCAGGAGGAGTTGAATAATATTACACGATTGATTCATGAGAATGGGGCTTATGAGGATCTTCTGAGGAAGGGGCTAGGACTTTGAAAGTGGGTGAGGAATTTGAATTGAGGGAAGATATCTATTGGAAGCAAAAGGCCTAGTTTGAATGGCTTCAGGAAGGTGATAAAAAAACTACTTTCTTCAATTCTGTGAAAGACATGAGGCATGGTAATTCCATTCTTGTTCTGGTGAATGATAGGGGATAACGTCTTTCCTTGCACCAAGAAGTCTCTATTGAGGCTTCTCAGTACTTTGCTGCCTTATTTAGGGAGGATTCATGGGGGGGCTCTATTGAGGAAGCATAGGTTCTTTCTTGTTTTCCTTAGTTGGTCTCCAGGGAGGCGAATGAGTCTCTGATGAAAGAGATTTCTCTTGCTGAGCTAGAGGGTATTGTGTTTCAGATGAAGAGGGCTAAAGCTCCTGGCCCTAATGGTTTCCCGATTGAGTTTTACCAAGAATTCTGGGATATCATAAAGTTGGATCTTTTGGCAGTTGTCCTTGAGTCCCAGAGGAATAAACAAATGCTTCGTGCTTTGAATTCCACTTTCCTTGCTCTCATCCCCAAGTGTGAAGGGGTTGATAGGTTAGCTTAGTTCCGACCTATCTCTCTTTGCAATGTGGCATATAAAATCATTTCAAAGTTAATGGTTGAGAGGTTGAAGAAGTGGCTTAAAGTGCTGATTTCAGAGGAGTAGACTGGTTTTGTGGCGGGTTGACAAATTTTAGATGGGGTTGTCATTGCTTTGGAGACCATCCACTCCATGGACAACTCCAAGGAGAAGGCAATGTTCATTAAGCTGGATATGGCTAAGGCTTATGATAGGGTTAGATGGTCTTTCCTTCGGAAGGTCCTTATGTCTTTTGGTTTCGGTGAGGAGTGGATCGAATGGGTCATGAGTTGTGTCACGTCTGTTTCCTTCTCGGTTTTGATAAATGGAGATCATTCTGAACTTTTTGGTGCCTCTAGGGGTTTGCGTCAAGGGGATCCCCTTTCTCCATATTTTTTTTGCTTCTTGTGGAAGGTCTTGGGAATTTGTTGAAAAGAAATGTGGAGCTTGGCAACATTCAAGGTTGGCATTGGGGTGGAGATTTTCCTCTGCAATCCCATTTGCAGATTGTTGATGATACTGCTTTGATGGGGATGGCTACTGTTAAAGAAGCTACTAATTTGAGGCAGGTGTTGGACTTGTATCTTGTTGCTTCGGGGCAATTGATTAATGAGGAGAAATCATCCATTTTCTTCTTCAATACGCCAGTCCCTATACAGAGGAGAATAGCTAATATCTTGAGGTTTCAAATAGGGGCTCTCCCTTTGACGTATTTGGGTATCCCAATTTCTGTTCGCCGACTTCCCAAGGGTTCTTGGAAAAATATTATTGATAAGCTCCACACAAAAGTTAATCATTGGACCCATAGATGGTTATCTTTTGCAGGGCGAGTTCAGCTTCTCAAGGCGGTGGTGCAGGATCTCCCTACCTACATATGTATGCTTCAGGCGGCTCTGATGGGTTTTCTTAGGGAAATGGATTCTCTTGAACGGCAGTTCTTATGGGCCAAAAGTTTGTCATTTTCCAAGTGGAGTCTGGTCAGGTGGGATGTTGTGTGTAGTCCAAAGCAATTTGGTGGTCTTGGTCTTCGACAGTCTGTGTTGTCTGGAGAGGCTGTGGCTGCTAAGTTATTCTGGAGATGGTGTGTGGAGCAGGATCAGCTATGGGCCAGGATTTTATCTCATAAGTATTTCGCTGGGATTCCTCGGCATGATCTCCCTCGTTACCCTCTTGAGGGGAAAGGCTCGGTGATTTGGAATACTCTTCAAAAGGGTGTGAAACTCATCAAGGAAGGTTTATTTTGAATTTGCAGATGAGGCACTGAAGCTCTTTTCTGGTTGGATTCTTGGGATGGCTTCCCTCCACTTACTTCTCAGTTCCCCAACCTCCTTCCTTTGTGTCAGAGATTTCTTGTGGTTGGTTGGTCTAGGGTGAGTGACTTCAGGGCTGTCTCTTCTTTTGGTCAGTTGGAGGTGGCTCGTTGGAATGATCCCGCGGAGTGGCCAGACTTGGGACTTGGAGACAAAAGTGCTGAGCTTCATAAGATTCTTTGTAGTAGGAGTTGTAGTTGTCTCTTGGAGGATGATATTCTTGCTTGGACCCATAATCCTAAGGGGAGTTATTCTGTTGCTTCTGGTTATCAGGTGTTATTGGCTTATAAGCTTGTTGGGGATGAGGTTCACTGGTGGAAAAGGGTGTGGAATAAGTTCTCATGGCCAAAATGCAACTGCTTTGTTTGGAATTTGGCGTGGAATAGGTGCTTGACCTGGGATAACATTCGTAAACAGGGATTCCAGGGACCTTTAGTTTGTGTTTTGTGTGGGAGAGAGGAAGAAGATTCTTCGCATTTGTTCTTCCGGTGCCCCTTTGTTGTGCAACTTTGACACTGGTGGTGGGAGGTGTGGAAGCTTCCTTGCATTCATGCTTGCTCTTTAGTTGAATTCTGGGATAGTTTGGGCAGACCTCCTTCTATGGCATCCTTTTTGTAGGATGTTTGGTACGCGGGCTCTATATTTTTGCTTTGGAAGATTTGGCTTGAGTGGAACTGCCAGATCTTTCGTGATCAAAAGTTTTTGGGTCAGCAAGTGTGGTTGCGTACGTTAGGAATGGTGTAGGAGTCGGTTGAGCCTAAGAGTGATGTGGGTCTCCCTTTGGAGAGAGGTGATGCTGAGTTGTTGGAAAGACTGGGTCTTCAGGAAATTCACTCTTCTATTGTTCATTCAAGGAATGGCAGGTATGGGAAACATAGAGTTGAATGGGTTGGTAGGTGGTTACCTCCTCCAAATGGATTTTTAAAGATTAATACAAATGAATCTTCTAGGGGAAATCTTGGGCCTACTGGGATTGGTGGGGTTGGCAGGGACTCTGCTGGGTCAGTGATTTTTTTGTTCTCTATTCATGAGGAAGTGAAGAATGTTAACCTCATGGACGGGATGACGATTCTTTATGCCATCGAGAAGGCCCTTGCTCTGGGATGGTGAAAGGTTATATGTGAAGTTGATTCACAGGTCTTGATTAATCTGTTGAATGAGCGAAAGATTTCTGATATAAATTGATAGTTGGCTTTTGTGGTTCAGCGGATTCTTCAGGTTAGTTCTCGGATG
>VDFB02235816.1:0-10549 GCA_007258455.2 Sequoia sempervirens
TTATTTTCCTACAAACACTAGTAATGGAGCACACCACCGACTGCTTGCCTTTGTCATCTACCAGTTGAGTAACAACATCCTGGAATTGCAACCTTCTACTTCATCTAGTGGGCACAAGCCTGGGCTTGTCAACCAAAGTACCTTCACAATGTAGGGCAGGCTTTTGTGAGCTCAAACGAACAAACCTCCTTACTGACTTACTCATTTTCTCTTCTCAGACAAGCACTCAAACTTGATTAGACTCAACCCACAAAGTACTCTAACTACTACAAGAATGACGCTATTAGTAGTTAATTCCTCTTCTATTTATTGTGTGAGGTAACGGCAACCTTCATCAATGCTTAGTAAAAATGCATGTACAAACATGGCAATTTGGCGGCATATGTACTGTTACCATTTAACTAAAGCTACATGAGAATCCAAAGATCACCCTTCATGATTGCCAACAACAACATCTTCACTTACCAGTTAGAGATTGATGTGTCTGCACAAACGAAATGAATTCATTAATGCTTCACCAACCTTCATCTTCCTCGCACCCATTCTAGAACAGCGAGGGTTTTATTTAGCTTTTGATCTTTGTTGCCGATCTAAAACCACGGGTTATGAGCTCAATAGTGGAGATTGAGCCCCACATTCCATACAGGACACACATCTGCCTTTTGCTGACCTTGTGCCAAATAACAAGGCGACACCTTAGGTTTGCGAGTTGGCGAGGTACGATCAAGATCTTCTCCCATATCTTGGAATCTGGAAAACCTACACATTGCGCGGTTATTATTTAATGAAAGGCTTTGGCTAAGCCGTCGGCGACATGACCACTGGAGTTAATGGCTTAGGCTTACGTCACCGGATTAAAATTAAAACCTAACTTTGATTTTAATGCTTTATTTCCTCTGCAGGGTTTTATTTCCTAAGTCTAAGTTGGACCCATTAAATTCTTATCCCAACCCTAACAAGAACAAATGATTAAGCTAAGGATTGTATTTGTTGTTATAATTTTAGTTCTAGAGAATTCTTAATTACCAATTCTTATTTATGCATTTGTATATGAATCAATTGAATGCCTTTCCATATCATTATGGAAAATTTGTGTGCAACCTAACTCTAACACTAGTTAAACCTTAGACCTAGCACAGTTAGACTCATATTATAGCCTAACTCTAGCACTAATTGGTATGTCGTAACCTAATTGTATCAAAACCCTAGAGAAATCTAATTGAACCCTAACCCTAAAATAGACAATAACCCTTACCTTAATTGACCCCTAACTCCAATCCTAGCCATAATTTAAGACTAGCCTTAGCAGCGACCTTATTAAGCCATATTAGTTATAGCAAGCTATTGATCCCTAACCCAAATTGAATACTAATTGAAGCTTAACCATAAGTGAATAGCAACCTTAATTAAACTCCAACCATAATCTTATTTTAATTTTGACCCTAATCATAACCATAATTCAACCCTAACCTTAATTGAACCCTAACCCTAAACATGAGTTCAATTAAGTTTAAGGTTCAAATAGGGTTAGACTTTAATTAAAATTAGGTATAGGATTCTATTAGGATTAGGGTTGGGGTTGGGGTAAAGATTAAGGTTCTATGATAGAGCTTGGGGTTAGTGTTAGGGTTCAATTGGGGCAAGGGTTGAGTATTAGGGTTAGGGTTATGGTTCAATTAGGGTTTCATTAATGTTAGTTTTAGAATCATAGTTATGTTTAGGGTTGGATATAAAATTAGAGTTAGGTTTGAAGTTAATTAGTGTTAGTTTTAGGGTTGGGGTTATGGTTAGATATAATTAATGTTAGTATTGGGATTAGATTCTATCACTTTAATAAAAATAATCTTCTATAAATTCATTCAATTTTTTTTTGAAATGATATAATTTAAAATATTTTCAAATTTACCTATGTTGATATATGAGAGATATATAAAATCTAAACTCTATACAATTTATAGTTAACTTGACATTGTGTATAAAAAGGTTTAAGTTATGAATGTTATAATATAACAAGAGCTACAGCAGCGAAGTTCCCCATAAAGTTTTAGAATAGTTTTGTTTGTATTTGTTGTGTATTGCAAAAGGCCTGGATCAAACATCAAAATCTCAATTGAACCCATATGCTCATTTTGTTGATTGTAGAGTAGTGGACAAAAGCATTGCAATATTCATTAGACCAAGACCACAAGGTAGAGGATTAATTGATGAAGTTATTCTTGAATCCTCTTCATAGGAAACATGACCAACTAATTGGTATTCTCTTTTAGCACTAGGATCATACAAAAGTAGAAGCAATAGTTTTAATTTGCTATATATATTTTTTTATTCAAGGGGTAAACGCTTTTGACCGGAGCTATGAACCGGATACAACCATTCAACAATACCACCCCAACGGGGTTTGAACCTTCTTGGAAAGCACAACAATGCCACCTATAAACCAACACACCATGCCAATACCGGCTTAATTTGCTATATATTAACCATCTTTTACTTAATCCCCTAATTTATGAAGAAGACCCTATGGGGGATGATTAATCGAATTGAAAAAGAAGACAATTCATTATGCAATTAGTACTCCCCTGGTTGAAGTTGACAAGAGGTATATGCAGTATAGAAGTTGCCAAGTCAACTTATTAAAGGCTTTGGACATATCCAATTTGATAATCATTCCAGAATAACAGTAAAATTTTGAGAGATTGAATGGTTCTCCTGGTGTAGGTGGATTTGCAAGGTGTACTTTACTCTGAAGCATTCTCATGAGGTCAAACACAATGATAATAAATATGAACAATATCTAAGGTATATAGAAATAAATGTCTTGTGGGCTTCAACAAGGGTCTTTTAAACCAAATTGGCATCTAGCATGGTCATGACTTAAAAATTAACCAATATTATTATACCCTTATTGTACCCTACCCTTTATTAAACCCTAATTTAAGCCTAACTCTACCACTTACCATAGCTCTAACCTTAGCTTCAAGTTTTATTCTAGATTAATAATTTTAATCCTAACTTTTAACCCTAACCCTATTTAAACAATAATCATAACCCTAATTAAATCCTAATTGAACCCTACTTGAACCTTAATCTAAATGAACCCTAACCTTAACCCTAATTGAACCATAAACCTAACTCTAATTAAACCTTAATTGTAAACTAACTAAAATAAGCCTAATTGAACCCTAACTGTAACTTGAACTTGATTCTAATCATAACACTAATTGAATGCCAACCCTAACCCTAATTGAACTCGAACCCTGACTCTAATTGAACCTTGTTGTAGGGGTTAAATTAGGGTTCAATTAACATTCTAGTTAAACCCCAATTGTAAGATTAACCAAAATAAGCCTAAATAAACCCTAACTATAACTTGAACTTGACCCTAATCATAACACTAATTCAAACCATAGAAGTATGACATACCATAAAAATTCAAGTTTAACCAACACTCTTTCAACATCCAGTTTGCTTTTAGTCATCAACATTAAGATAGAACTTCTGACACCATTAAGAGAGATAAATGTTCCGACCAAATTTGTATTACATCGACTACAATAGTGGTGTACCATGTGAAAACTCTAGGTGTTAATAATAGTAATATCTAACCCCTTTTATAGATAATGCCATTCACCTAACAATATTTTTAGATTATGACATTCTCAATGGAGATTAGGCAATCTATTGATAGACGTAATCAAGGATAGTTATAAGCATGATATAATGATTTTACTCCAAATGAGAACAATGGCATGGGTACATTAGTTCACATCATCATTTGTGACATGCTCATCTAGGACTACATCGAAAACAAATTCATGCTTCTCTACATATGCTGTCAAGTCCATCTAAAGGAAAAAAATTGTTTGTCATAATACAACATTGTGGTCTCTAAGGTCAATGCTACTATAATTGCTTTCAAAATCTAGGGAAAACTAAGTTGCTCAAATTCACTATGTTATCCAATAGATATAAATTTTTGAAACAATTTAAGGATGATCATGCTTGAGTTGTCAAAAGATAATATTTTGATAAGATTATAATATTACATGATGTTATAGATTAAGAAACGTAATTGTACTTGTTGTGTAGCCAAATTTTTTTGAGGATGAGGTAGTTTATTTTTTATAGTTTAGAATGAACACGTGTGGATGAAAGGAATTGAGAGGAATAGAAAGAGTTTGTTGAGGTAAACATAGTTACAAACAATCTGCACAGTTTGTCAGGTTTTTCTAATTGATAAGTAGATATCTACTTGAATATTAACTTATAAGGTTGAAAGGAATTGAGATGAATATGCATAGCTAGTTATGCTTGTTATGAGACTTTTTCCTCATGAAGAAAAAGAAAAAGAAAATAGAATAAAAGTAAATAAGTAAATAAATATAAGAACTAATGTAATAGTTCTAGAAAGAAAATGTAATAAAATAATAATTAGAGTTTTCACGGGATGTAATTATTATTTGTAAAAGGGTGTGTCAGTTGGAACTACCCTTTGTGTTGTATAAAACCCGTGAAAACTAAATTATTGAGGACAGGGAAAAAATAAAAAAAAGAGGAAAATCAAGTGGAGCAAATTGCGGGAATAGGGTTTCAAGGTTAGCAAGCTGTGAGTAGGACGAAGAAGGGGCACTCCTACAGTGGGTGTCCAACCTGGGGTACAAGTGCGTGCACTCAGGACGGTCCTGGCCAGGGCATGGTTTTGTGGCACGAGTGTTGAGCATTGTTCCAGTGGAACCAGCACTCGTGTAGAGCAGCAAAGTCTGCTTTCCTCCCAGACTACTCACAGACGGAAGAAGCTGAACCAGGGACCATTCCAACAATAGTTGGGATTACTTCTGCACATTTCAAAGATAAGTATTAATTCCTCGTGAATTATCTGAGCAATAAAGTTGTTTTAAATCCTTTAAATCCTTTTTTGGATTAATAATTTATTTATAGCATGATTGAATGTATTTGGATGAAATTGTTGATCAATTTATTATATGCATTTAATTTCAAAGTCTTTACTTGAGCTTTATTTATTATATTAAAATTTATGGATAAAAGTTTTAGAATTAATCTATGGAAACAATTGAAATCATTGCATTTTAAATTTTGGAATTTAGTTTCATTTCATTTGGTATCAGAGCCTTTCCGGTCATCAATTAATTTAGTTGCATTTATTTTTGAAAATATATATACATATATATAAAACAAAAGATTAAAAATAATAATAATATTAAATAGATAGATTAGATTTTATAATAGTTGAAATTGATTCTTATATATGTTTTTATCAATTATTTATTATGTTCAAAAGTTAAATAAATAGATAAACTAGATTTTATAATAGTTTAAATTTATTCTTGATTTATTTATCAATTGTGCATTACATTTAAAAGGTTAAAATATCTAGGTTAAAAAATATAAGGATATTTACTCTCTTTAAATTAAAATTTTAATAATAAAATTACTCATTTATTTTTAACCTTTCAATTTCTTTATTCACAATTTGTTTCATCATCTAAAATTACTCATTTACTTTTTACTTTTTCTTTATTCACAATTTGTTTCATGGAATGATTCTTTTAAATTCAAGTTAGTTATAAATTTTCATGGGAAATTAATTTAAAAAGAAAATAAAATAAAATTTCACTCAAACCTATTTTATTTTACTTTTATTTGGAGTAACTTATGGTTTTTGAATTTACATTTATTTTACTTTTATTTGGAGTAACTTATGGGTTTTGAATTTACATCAAACTTCAATTGGATATTTAATAATTTTTGTTTTCTTCTTCACCCAGTAAATAGTAAATTCATAACTAAATCTTATCATTGCATTTTTGCTACTAGATTTAATAAACTGTTTATTTTGGAATTGAGAAAAATAGAAACCTTCCATACTAATTTTCCTATCACGTATGGTAGATCTCCAAATAATTAGAAACTATTTATTTGTTTATTTATTTTTCTTAATGATTTAACCTTCTAATTACCATTCATAAATTTTGGGAGAGTTAGTTTGTAATTAAATATTCACTTCCTAGAAAGAAAAAACTAATTTTTTGTTTTTTACAACCGAGTTACAACCAACATATTATAAATTTTTACATATTATATTGGCAGCAAATTTAACCCTCTAAATTGATTCACATTTTGAAACCTTAGTTTCACCCTTTTATCTTTTGAGTTTTCTTTTGCAAGTTTAAAAAAAAAGAAAAGAAAAGAAGAAGTGACACCTATATTTTATCACTTAAGTCTAATATAGTTTACATTGTGGGCCCATAACCCATAGGTCCTTAGATTCATGTTTTAAATTTAGAGAAACAATATTATGTTTAGAATAAATTGTTGAGAATAACATATTTATAGGATATAAAATCATAGGTGAGTTTTTCTCTACATCTTGAACCTTGAAAATATTTTGTTGTTTAAATACATTGGTTGGAATGGAATAATGTTTTATGATTAAACATGGAAACATGTTGAAGTTTTATAGGGGGAGAGATAACCCTAATTTATTTTTATTGAATAGATATTTGTTCCTAAATTAAAATAAAATAAAAATAGAGTAATGAAGAATATTTAAGAAAACTCTTTTAAAAGAGAGATTCATGATTATAAGAGACAACCTTTGTAAAAAGGGATAATTACTAAGCCACTTTATTATGCTAGGGAACACTATGTATGTTAGACATATTTCTTGGCCTCAAATAAACCATGATATATGGTTTGGGTGATTGCTTATGATTGGTTTCAGATATGCAATAAAATACTATATAGGGCATAAATAAATCAAAGATAGAGATTGTCAAACTAGCATGTGATTTTTTCATATATAGGGGTATAATTTATATATTTTATAGGAGAAATTTATGAATAAATGTGCATAAAAACCTTAACAAGTTAGAATTCATTTATAGAGATCTCAAGCCTAATCATATTTTGGTAGATAATAGTATCCTAGTCATATTGACAAATATTGGATTGCTTTGTGGATAAAACATGAGAAGTGTGACAAAAGGATTTTGTATGATTTATTGGGATCACTAATATAGAGATTTATTGTGATGAACCTCCTTACATGAAGGAAAACATAACAGAAGAAATTATTGAATGAATTTTGTTGCTTTCTTTAAACAACATTGCCTCTATTCATTATTTGGAGGTCCCAATGGCCTTGTCGAGTCTCATATCATAGGACATGAGTCTATGCAAATCATCACTATTCTAGTCAAATTATCATTTTTAACCAATATTTTCCCTTGTGTTAATAGTGAAGGAAATATTAGACCTAATGTTTTTCTATGAAAGTACTCAATGTATGATTGTTAAGATACCTAGAAAGATTACCATGCTTTATTTTATTGTACCTTGTTATTGGACTTGATCAACCCAATAACTTTGTGCATATATTGAAAGATATGAACTCTTTTTAGGGATACTTTTTACTTG
The DNA here is from genome assembly GCA_007258455.2 of Sequoia sempervirens. NCBI lineage: Eukaryota > Viridiplantae > Streptophyta > Pinopsida > Cupressales > Cupressaceae > Sequoia > Sequoia sempervirens. The sequence goes on from VDFB02235816.1 coordinate 7,438, forward strand.
TTTTCATTCAATTATACTTGACATATAGGAAAAGAGGATACTCATGTAGTCCGGAATACATGATTATCATCTTAGAATATATTTGAAGTATATCAATTATATAGTTCATCAATGAGTGACTACATAGTATGGGATATGTATGTCGTTTCACTAGATATATGTTATTTCAACAGATGATTTAATAATTTTATTTAACTTAAAATACAATTAAAAAAAGGGAGATATCTATGAATTAAGAGAAGAAAAAGTTATAAATGAAGTAAAAATTAAATGGAGTCATTGTGATAATGATAGTGCTACTTGGGAAAATGTTAAATACCAATATCCTCATTTGTTTAACTAAAGGCTATTTTTTTTATATGTATGTGTGATGCAGAAAATCATCAAGCTACTGAGGGCAGTAGCTAAACAATAGGGGGAGAATTGTTATGAGACTTTTTCCCCGTGGAAGAAAAAGAAAAAGAAAATAGAATAAAAGTAAATAAGTAAATAAATATAAGAACTAATGTAATAGTTCTAGAAAGAAAATGTAATAAAATAATAATTAGAGTTTTCACGGGATGTAATTATTATTTGTAAAAGGGTGTGTTGGTTGGAACTACCCTTTGTGTTGTATAAAACTCGTGAAAACTAAATTATTGAGGACAGGAAAAAAATTAAAAAAAGAGGAAAATCAAGTGGAGCAAATTGCGGGAATAGGGTTTCAAGGTTAGCAGGTTGTGAGTAGGACGGAGAAGGGGCACTCCTACAGTGGGTGTCCAACCTGGGGTACAAGTGCGTGCACTCAGGACGGTCTTGGCCAGGGCATGGTTTTGTGGCACGAGTGTTGAGCATTGTTCCAGTGGAACCAACACTCGTGTAGAGCAGCAAAGTCTGCTTTCCTCCTAGATTACTCACAGACGGAAGAAGCTGAACCAGGGACCATTCCAGCAATAGTTGGGATTACTTCTGCATATTTCAAAGATAAGTATTAATTCCTGGTGAATTATCTGAGCAATAAAGTTGTTTTAAATCCTTTAAATCCTTTTTTGGATTAATAATTTATTTATAGCATGATTGAATGTATTTGGATGAAATTGTTGATCAATTTATTATATGCATTTAATTTCAAAGTCTTTACTTGAGCTTTATTTATTATATTAAAATTTATGGATAAAAGTTTTAGAATTAATCTATGGAAACAATTGAAATCATTGCATTTTAAATTTTGGAATTTAGTTTCATTTCAATGCTTTCCTACTTAACAAGTAGAGGAATCAATTAAAAAAATATATAAAACAAATATTTCTTAAAAATCTATATTTGACTCAAATATTAAAATGCATATATTTAATTTTTATGTTCTTTGAAAATTAAAATTTGTTTTGAAGATAGTTTTTTTTCTAAAATAATTTTATGTGGCTCAAACCCATATTCTTATGAAAAGATCTTGAAGGAAATTATGTTTTTCTTATAAAAAAAAAATCTAATAATTAAAATAATTTTTCTTTATATTATTTCCTCTAAATTATTTTACTCAATCAATTTATTTACAATTTTTAAAATCATATACGTTTCATTACTTCAATAAATTAAAGTTTAATATTTTATGATAATATTTTTATTCAAATATTAATATAAAAAGGGAATCATGTCAATTTTAATTTATATAGTTATAAATATATATATTACTAATTAATACATATATAAATATAATAATTATATATATATATATATATATTATATTTTATTTTAATTCAATATAAATATTTAAAATATATATTTACAGCGTGCATAAATCCATGGAGAGGCCAATGGCCTTGTTACTTTAAAAAAATTAATAAAATTTTAATTTTATTATTAATTAATATTTATTTTTTTAAAAAAATTATAATATAATATAAAATATATATATTTGTCTTTACAAATATTTAAATTTATTATATATTTATATATATATTAAAATATTTAATATGAACATTTAAATTGGATATGAAAATTTAAACTTGGCTAAAACTAAACATTTTTTTTAATTTAAATGAGAAGAAAAAAATCTTTAAATTTAGACTATTTATTTAATTAATATAATAAAGTTATTTATTTCCTTATTAATTATTAATTAGTTAACATGTTTTATTTCACAAACTAATATATAGTAATTAATATAAGTTGTAAATAGAAGGTGAATTATTTCTAAAACAAATATGATAGAATTTGTGATTGATTTAAATGATTAATTTATTAATATTAATTTCAATTTGATTTAAAAGTAATTACTGTTAATTTTAAAGTTGATTTTTAAAAATAATAAATATTTTATAAAAGTAATTAGTATTTATTCTAAATAATTATTGTAGTCTTAATTCATTTATTTTGCAAAACGTATCTTAGTAATTAGAGTTAGTTCAAATTTCAAAGCAATTGAAAATTTGTTAGTTTAAATATATGTTTAATAAGTGTTGTTTTAGAATTAATTTATGACAAAGAGAGGTGATTAGTATTAATTTATTTAAATTATAATACAAAAATAATTTACAAGGTATTCATTTATTTTTAAATAATAATTAATTAATTTATATTAAAAAGTAATTTTTTTGAGTGGTGGTATTAATATTTTGAAAAGGTGGCTCAATTAAATTTACACTTTCTAAATCGAACATTATTAAGGTAATTAAAAATAGTTGAATTTTGATGTTATATTGATTAATTAGTTAGCATTTGTTATTCAAAGTATAAATTTTATTAATTATTATTATTATTATTTTAATAATGCAAAGGAAAATAGTAAATAAATGTTCATGCAATGTGAGGGAGTAATTAGTAGTAATTTAGCAGTAATTTATTTTTATAGTGTAATTTAATAAAAAGTAATTTATAATTGCCAGTACAATTTAATTTTCAAATAGTTAGTATGGTTTACCTCATTGAATTATTGGAAATAAACAACCTAAGTTTAATAAAACTCCTAAAATTGAGTGAAAGGTCGAAATGGAGTAATGGAAGCACATTAATGCAGCTTCTATCGGGTGAAATTTGTCTTCCAATTAGATTGAGAAGAGAATTGAATTTTTGAAATATAAAAAATCGTCGGATCATTTTAGTTAAAAGAAATTATTAATAACTAGTTAAGATT
>VDFB02235818.1:0-23723 GCA_007258455.2 Sequoia sempervirens
GAAAGTGCCTACAAATCACATTTTTTAAGTTTAAAATGTAAATTTTCACCAAAATTTGGAATATTATACATGTAAATTTGTCCCTCGACCCTTCCGTATGCAACTGTGATGTTTGTTTTTCCTTAAATAGCCCCTAAATTTTTTTATTTGCATGGCCTCTTGAAAGTATCTACAACCTATAAAATATGAACACCAAAAACTTGCACACAAGAAGGTTAGCCAAAAAGAAAATAAGAATCACGTTGGGTTCACCAGAATGTAGATCAGAAAATAGGTGTCAAGAATAATATGGATGAAGGACCAAAGCAATAACCACTAAACCCGCTATTCTAAATCTAATCTAGTCTAATCTACCTATGGAGTACAAACAACACAATAAAAATTGCACTAATACAGTATTACCTTCACCATGTTGACATGATTTACCTCTATAGGTTTCCTTTGTCTTGCTTTGCTCTCAGATTTGGTATGTGCACACTTCTTCACTTCAAGCTCAAAAGAAAGGATGATCACAATTATGCAAAACACTAGAATTCGTGGTTAGCCTCAAAATGAGAAAGAAGGTTGATTTCATAGAGGATTTGATAGAAAAGAGGCGATCAAGATTGAAAAGAAAAATGAATGGATGAGATCACATGAGAAAGAATGAGAAAGTTACCATTTTTTATTGAAAAAACGATAATATTGAATTATCTAACTAAAATGGTAGATAATGGTGCCCATGAAGTTTCTAATTTCATGCTTTGTTAGCTAAAGATTTTCTAAAATGAAAGAAGGTTGAAGAATTAGAAAAGATTTGGATTCTAAAATGAAGACAAGTTGATTGAAGAGAAAAAGATGGAAAGATTGAAGAAAGAAGGTAAGTTTAATAAATAAATAAAATTTATTTATTTGCACCCACATGATTAATTAGTTAAATAAAAATATTTATTTAATTATAGAAGAATTTAAGAATTAGTTAATTAAATAAATAAATGATTTATTTAATTATGAAGAATATTAGTTGTTTCCAATTTGAAAACTTAGGGGAGAAGGGCCCATAGTGGAGCACCCTAACTTCGTGTTTCTCAAAATTCTATGTGGAAATTTCAAATCACTCCCAATTTTGTACAACAGTTTATTTGGAAACTCATGTGCTTCTATATTCGTTTTAGGGCCACATCATCAAATATGATGCAACATCAACATGCTTTTTATTAAGGTATCTAAAAAGGCCCAAAAAAAAGTGAGACCGATAGTGGGTGCACTAAGTCATGTTTTATTGGTGCGTTGATGTGGCATCACATGATTTGTCAGTTTGTTTACTTTATGGATAAAAAGTGTTTTGCAATCTAATATTAAGGTGCTCCACTATGGGGCCCACTAAGGAGTACTTCTATCCCCAGTATTGGACCGCACTCCACTATGGGCCCCTCTCCCCTAGTTGATTGATGAATAAAAAAGAAGATTCTAAAATGAAGTGGAGTTAATTGATGAGAGAAGATTCAGATGCTAAATGAAGACCAAGTTAACTAATGATGGAAGAAAGGGTTGATTGAAGAGATGAAAATGGAAATTATTTGAAAATGGAAATCAACTCACATTTAATTAAATTTAAAAAAATATTATTTAATTAAATTGATAAATGGGAGTTAGAACATAATTAAATAAATATGATTCATTTAATTAGTCAAGAAGGTTGAATTAAATTAAGACATAATTAAATAAATAAGATTTATCTAATTAGTCAGGAAAGGTGAATTAAAATGAATTAATTAAATAATGTAAAATCAATCAATTAATAGTAGAATATGACATTTGATAATAATTAAATAATGGAGTATTATTTAACCATTAGGGGAAAGATGATAATTAGTGTTAAAATGCTAGTTCACATGCTAGGACAATTTCAGGTATCTACAGGAACAAACATTATTCAAGAACCTATCAAGATACCACAATAGAAATAACATCAATGTTGAGTGAGTGATCACATATCAACACTCTTGCATTGAGAAAGTTGTAGCCAACTTCCTCTAACCATGCTAAAATAATGCATACAAATATAAAATTGTTTTCATCTAGAAAACCTTTGGAAATTATAATCCAAAAAAATCTTCCACATATCTACAAGACCACAAATTTTGATTAAACATAAAATCTAAAAAGCTATACATGCAAATCTAAATCCATTACATGTACACAATATCCACAAAGATGAAACCTACAAATTTGAAATTTGAAAAACATATGATAGATTCACAACATGAATGTGCATTCAAATCCAAAGGACCATGAATCCATAGCATGCAACTAAATGCAAAACCATAGAACATACATGTAACTCATGAGTCATGTATACAACCATAGGAAACCCATGGACACATCCTTGCAATTGTATGCAGTTCAAAGACACATGCATGCAATTGGAGTCTATTTTGAGCCCCAACAACCCAGAAAAATTGATATTGGATAACTATCTTTTTCTTGAGCTATGTTTTCATTCTTTGTCCCTAAAATGTATGATCACCTACATTGAGCTTTCATTCAAACACAAATTTATATCTCAAGGAAAAGGTGTTCCCTTCTACAGCCTAAACACAAGCTCTAGTATCAAATGAAAGGAAACTAAGCTCACAAAGATAAACTAAATAGTTTTTGTGCATTAACCCAATAAGAGAAATAATGTAAATAAGTTCATATCTATAACTAACAACAAAGAAAAACATATGACACAAGATATGCACTTAGAAAAGAAAAACCTCATAAACACACACAATATATTATTTAGCAATTGAAAAGATTACAATACAATATCAAAGTATTAGTGCTCTATCAAGATATCAAAGATATAATTAACCATTGAGTTCTGGATTCAATATGACAACATATCCTCCATCTCTAACACATACTCTCCCACTTTTAAAAAATCCAATAACATCACAACCATATATCCACAATCATACTCTAATGTCACAACTACAAGCAACAAGACATCAACGATGGAGAAACTTGACAAAATAACACTAATCCATGCATTTAATATATAGGCAAGTCAAAATATTGGAAACCAATGATAGTTTCCAAAACCATGGGCAAATAAAGCACCAAAATAAAGGCACAAAACTTTTTAATTATCCACTTTTAGAGAGATACACTCATGCATTCGCAAAAAATCTTTTTTGATTATGCTATTTCCCTAAATAACTCTTTCACACCTTTTAAATGTCATAGTTGTATTTAACAACTTCCATGACACTAAGAGTTATATACAACTTGTCAAATACAAATTACAAAGTTGACACTCTTTTCCATCTAACATATAATTAATACCAATTTAATAATAAATATGAGCAAAAGAAAGGAATTGACAAGTTAGAAATTGAAGGAGATTCGGCTATCACTATCAATGCAGTGAGAACGTCTGAAACACCTAACTGGAGACTTAAAGCCCTATTGGAAAGGATACTGGCAATTCTTAATTATTTTGATTGTTTTACTATTAATCATGTATATAGGGAGGAAAATTTGGAAGCAGATGAGTTATTGAAGCTTGCAGCGGAAGGTAAAGAGGTGAGGTGGTGGCAGTAAAGCTATGTTAGATGATCAAGGTCCTTTGTTATTGGGGCCATTTTTGCAAGAGACAATTTGTTCCTCTGGCCACAACACTGGTTGGGACTTAATTATGTCTACTAGAGCTCTTTCATATGTTTATATCCTGTCAAGAACAGTTGTTGTTTTGGTTTGGAGTATAGGCTTATAATGATTATCTTGTAATATAAGATGTAAGATCCTTTGATATTAGATATATTAATAAAATTTGGCTTTGTCTCTTGCTGATCAAAAAAAAAAAAATGAGCATTAAGAATGCAAGGTGTACAATACTTAATACCAATACACAAATTTATACTTTGGTTCTTCAACTTAGTACAATTGAAGTCATTTCTTCTCAAGTTGGGTTGACTCGTCTATAAAGTAATATAATATTATACATGGTATTTTTTTTAATAGAAGAATTTATTTCATCCAAAAAAGACTTTTAGCTATTTGATATAAGCTTTAAGATTGCAAACTCTTTGGCTAAGAGCCAAAAATTAAGTTGTATCCATTATGTCAAATTCGTTCAAGGGACAATCGCGATCTCATCAAATGTCAAGACCTTGCACACAACAAGACTTGATCCTTGGTAGGCTCATTCAAAACCATTCAACTTTACGAATAGATAAAGACGTATTCAACTTATAATATTATAATTTGATTCTTCAACTTAATGCAATGAGGTCATTATTTTCAAAAAAAATGGTTGACTGATCAACCGAACTTAAACATTCGATTCTTCAACTTAGCACAATTGAAGTCATTCTTCTCAAGTAAGAGTCGACTGATCTACAGGGCAACAAAGTTCATCATATAGTTCAACTTAACACAATTAAGGTCATCGCTTCTTTGAGAAGGGTCGACTACAATAATCTGCTACCCAAGCCTGCTTCTACAATCAACATCCATGCTAGTGTCACTTGACGAGCTAAGCATCAGTCCCTGTAGACGACTCCTAGGTTTAATACTAATGCCCATTATACCGACAGAAAACACATGGTTTCCGTTCCCGTACCAGTTTCACATTGGATTCTTTCATGAAAAAATTATGAGGGATTAAGCTACACAAGAACTTGTGTAATATTTATATGTAAATCTTTTTTCTGGGATTCCTGTACAAAATGGGCTGTAAAGTTCCAATATCTTCATACCTTTGTGGATATCTCGAAGTGTCTATTGTTTCTAATTTCATTTTGTCTCATTCTCTTTACTATTGTTCTCTGATTCTTGTTCAAATGGAATAGCATAAACCATTTCGCCCATGACAGTTGACTCACACTTCAGATTGTCATCATCCATGTTACTCCTACGAACCAGATCAGGAAGAAGCCTATGAAACTTTTGAAGTTGGGTATCTTATCTAAGTGCAGTCAACAATTGGATTTATGGTTGCTTTAGAAGCACTATACAATTTTAAAAATAATTGTTACAAATTTTGTGAGATGACCCTATAGATGATATAAAATTCTTCATAAAAAATACTATGAGAAAGACTTCATATGAAATGCTTCTTCAAGCTCTTCCCTATCAACAAGAAACATCATGTCATTATCCCTGATTACATTGATGTCCTCAATCTCCGCACCATCTTCATTAAATACTTTAACAGGATGAAACCCAAATTTCAGGCCTGGATGTTCCCAACAATAATTTATATATATGTCACTTCTCTTATAAATCAATTCTGTGCAGAAGAATTGAGAGAACTATTTTAATTCAAAATATTGACAAGGAAATAATTACCAGCCAATTTTAGAAGATGGTCCATTGTCTTTGGCAAGTTAACCAGCTTGCCTCTCTCTCTTCTGTTTTTGCTGGGATGATGCCTGTAAATTCTTACTCTATAAGGAGTCGGAACCTTAGAGTTTGTCTGCAACTTACTGTTGGGAATATTGCTAAAAGTTTCTGGTAATTCTGAAGTTAATGCAGTGTACGGGGACATCAGAAGTTCAAAAGAGAGGTCCTCGATGTCTGAATGTTTTTGGCCCTTGGGATGCTGAAAATGAATGAAACAAAGAAATTGAATAGTTAGATAACAGTTAAAAAATATCACAGAAAATAATGAAGGTTATGAACTTATGATTATTGAACTATTATCAATGTAATAGATGCACACTCATCATGCTAATGGATTATAGAGTGTAATCCAAAGGAAGAAAAAAAAATGAAAATTTTTGCTAGCTAGATGCACACTCAATTAAACCAAAATTTATTTTTACTTTAATAGAATTAAATCGTGTATTCTATAGAGATAAACGCATACATAAAGACACAGTTGTAAAGACTTTTGCATATTCTGCAGGAAGCCCAAGAAGGCCACTAACATATTCAAGCTCAGGAAAATCAACCACAAAACAGCAAAACTGAACACCATACATACTACATTGGGCTCAGAAAAGCATAAACCCCATCTACTTTAACGACCTGAACCCTCGGTTCCACAATGGTGTTCTTAACCATCTGCCAAATGTCATTAGCAGCTAACCTCGAAATAGTAAAGCTCCTGGAGAAAGCCAAACACCCACCTCTCAGGACAACCCGCATATTCTCAAACGTAAAGCGCCACATCATGATAATAAATTGCTAAATCCTCCTGACGAACAGTTTCCAGACCGCTTGGGCAATTCATAGGGAGCGTAAGAGCAATGACACTATCTGTCGTTGCCCCTGAATCCATGAAAACCTCCTGCGAAAAACGCCCAACACCCTTCGAGGAATCTGATGCACTCTTTATGGCGGGGTCCTCCACTTTCCGGTCAGTACCTCATGTTTATTGTGCGAAATTTTGTTTTGCAACGGCCATTTAGTGGCCTTTCTTGTGGATTTATTTTGGATAGACTTTTATTTGTGGTGAGGAGCAATTTATGAAGATAGCCGTATATGAGGTAGATTTTTAGTGGTGCTGTGGATTGTTTCTTTGGGACTGTTCAAAAAGATTTATGTATCGGGTACTCAGCATTTTGGTATGTGTTTTTGATAATGAATAAAGGAAACCCTGTCGTATTTTCCTCTGGTATAACCTGAGCATAATTCTTCCTCATTTTTTTTCCTGCAATTTTTGATACTGTTTTCAGCCTTGAGCATGAATTGCGGGAACATGGTATTATGTTGAAGTCCATTTCCAGGGTTAGAGTATAATTTTTTAGCTTAACTTGCAGGAGAGTATATGTTCTCCTGAGACAAATTTGCCGGAGCAGAGGTTGATTTGTATCCGAATCATATCCCAGTAAGTCGTGTGCTGTAGAATCCACCCACGAACTCCCAAGCCACCAACACTCCTCTCCAGCTTCTTAACAAAGTATTTTGTCAACGAAGCCCGCGCTCGATAAATATCCATTTCCAATCCTTCTTCACCTACACTTTCTTTCCCAAACTCTAGAAAAGGAATGTTGATAATCTCAAAGGTGCGCTTGAGTCTCAAATTTAAGACTGCACCCCTATAAGGGATATCACATCCTGCCTTGCTAAATTTCATACTGCGTTCAATGTCTTGCTAAACCCCTGCACAAAAGCACAAGTTATGCTATAGAGAAAAACTTACTAAACCATAGACAAATGATAGAAACATCCACGCTATATCCATAACGCACACCCAGGAGCAAGATGAACAAAACTGATGCCGAGCATCTGCCTTGAATGCTTCCTCTATGTCTGTTTGTTGCTCAGCCTTTTTGAGAATTAATTTTACTAATTTTAACAGTTCGTTCAACTCTCTGTTTTACTTGTTTTATTTGTGAAGGAATCTAGAGACAATGATTGGTTATTTCTATTTTGGGGATTAGAAAATAAATGAAGCTGGATCATGGTGGTATATAGGATATAGAGGTTATCATAGATTTTGAGAGATAATCTTTAAGGGAAGAAAGGGGTGTTTTTTCTAGGAATGAGAAGTAATCGCTGCACATTGGCTGTGGCCTACAGTGAACCCTGCCACTGGGTAGTTGTTAGTTAGGGTATATAACATTATGTTGTTGTATTGTAAAGGAGATATGTTGTAACTGTTTTGTTTTTCAATGGATATTTATCGAGAGTTGTATATCCTTCTGTCTTCTTTTCAGTCTGCTGTGTTTGTTTTTATTCAAACTGAGTTTAACAGTTTGCAGATTAGAGTCAGAGAAGTGTCTGCATCAATAATTAAGAACATAAATGTGCCACAATAGATGATGCGGAGGGCATAAAAATCACTCTCAAAAGATTAAATCCCATGCATCCACCTTCATATCATAATATCTCCAGAGAGCGGAAATTAGGTAAAGGCTGAGGTCAACAAAAATCCTTCTCATTCTTCGATAAATGTGATATTTCCCTATCATTACTATCTATGCTTATCTTGGATGTGATTGGGAATTGATCAATCCCGTTGTTAGCAAAGTGATCCCCTCTGGCATTATTTTCTCTAAAACAATGATTGAAGCTGATAGATGCAAAACTATTGCTCATCGCAGTACTTCTTCAATAATGCTATTCTGGTGTCAATCTTGAAGACCATTCTTGATATAGCCATTAATAATGATTTGAGAATACTTAAAGGAGTTCTGATAAGTTGTAGGATCACTTGGTTTTCATGTTGAAGACTAAGATTAAAATCTTCCAAATAATTTCTTAGTGCCTATAGGCATGTTGAAATGGTTGTCCCACTTCAGTTGTTTGACAATGTGGTAGTCCTGCAAGTGATGCTGGTGGTACGTGCTAAAGGAATGAAGTAGATAGCAGTTGCCTTGCAAGAGAAGATCAGCGATATAGTATTCAATATAGAGGAGCTTGCTGAAGGGGGTAGCCCTGCTGGAGGAGTTAGGAGGTAAGACATTTAAGCTGTAGGAGCACATTGGAGGACTGAAGCAAGACAACATTTAAGCTCGAGAGCGTAGGAGGGAGTTGAAGATGAGAGGAGTGGTTGCCCCACAAGAGGAGATTGGAGGTGAGGTGTTCAGGCAAGAGGAGTCCAAGTAGGAGAATTGTGAATACAGTGGTATCCCTATTGGGAGAGTATTAGATAGAGCAGCATGCCCACATGATGTAAGAGGTGGGGGCTTGTTACCAACACTCATTAAATAATCTAAAAAAATGATTTGAGAATTCTTTTCTATTTCATGGTGCTCACACCCAACCGACTTTTCCAATTTAACCCGTTTCATAAGAACTAAAGCATCTGCCTCATTATCCATTTTCAAACCAAGAAAGAAAGCCTCCTTTCACATAATCACCCTTGATTGCACAATAAGGAAACTGCTCTAACCAATCCTGGATTGCCTTATTTTCCTTTCCTTCTTATTTGTGATTATCCCCTTGAATAGGGAAATATAATTTATTATTAAACCATACGCTAAAGATCTAATCAAATACCATATTAAGCAAGTACTTTGCTCTAATAAAGCTAATTGATATGAGTTTGGAATTGACAATTATTCTTTTAAATTAACATGAAAAATCGTCCCAAGTTTTAAGTTCTTAGTTTAGCACCATGGATTGAGGATTCAACAATTTTTTTAATACAAGTTTCATACCATTGGATGTACATAAGCTGCCTTGAAACTATTTGGGGATGCCTTTCACTAAATGAAGGTGAGCTATGAGGAGAATAATGATTTTGTAACAACCTGCGCTTTATGGTTTTTACTTTTTTCCATTCAATAGAAAATTATGGGAAAAGGTCAGTTAGATGGGAATAACTGGAAGAGTAAGACTTTTATTCGGTTATTGAGATGGATTTAAGCAAAAGAGTGGGGTAATGTGTGCGAGAAAAGATCTTTTCATTCATCAAAATTGTAACTTCTTGAACTTGATCATGAGGTTGAAGCCTGAAGGTACAAAATTTGAATAATATATAAGGCATAGAAGAAAAACTTGCCAGCTTAAACTAGGACTCTAAAACTCACCTATACCTTGTTCCATCCTTGATAAGGGTTTTAACAAGGTCAGCTTCAATTTTTTTTAATATCTTAGTTGTGCAGAGTCTTTGCCAAAACGCTTATTTTTTGGTGGCGGGGGGAGTGGGAGGAGGGAGGAAATACTTTTTCAGACAAACTTCCTGCAGGTCAATAGTACTATGCTTGGTAGAATCGTGTAGTACAATCATTTGAGTATTTCATGCCATTATACATGAAGATCATATACTATTGTTGAATCATTAAAGTGTTGAGATATATCACTAGTATTTTAGTATAAAAATAAATGGAAGCTACTCACTAACAAGAGATTATACGTTTCTGTGTGATTTACATAACTCTTGGTATTGATTAAATCATTTCAAGAAATTCTACAATGACGAAAATAATTACCTGAAAAAGAAAATTGCTGAGGATGATCTTAGCATCGGTTTTTCGCATTTGCATTTTATTCAGTAAAACACTTCCACTCAGCCTCAACACTTGAGATAGTTTTCTTGTTCGCATTGTTAAACACTGTGGCTTCTGACATAGAACTCCTATTTCACCAAACATATCTCCTGGTGACTGTAAGCTTTCCACAACCTGTAATCATCACAAATTTTGCAACAAAGTCATTCACTGTGATAGAATAATGTTTAAATTTACAAAAAATTATCCAAGACTACATAGACCAGAAGAGATAACCAAATGCATAACTTACATGTTCCATTTCATTCTCATCCATCAACATTTCCTGCAAAGTAGCACAAATAATTAGAATCCTTGTTTGCATTGTATATTGTTTTCCAACCACGTTTTTTACATACAAAAATATAGTATGATATCAGATGAATTATCAAATCTCTGTTTAAGGAAGTCAATAGAAAGAACCATGTGAAGAAGATATGAGTTCTTCTTTCCAAAATATACATACTCAACAATCAAACTTCATATACCACTTACTGCATCCAAGAATAGATTAGTGGCTAAGCAAATTTCCTTTTAAATTTAAGGTAGTAAGACAAGCCTATAGACATTTAAATTCAATGGGGGTTGTTAAGAACAGGCACATAAAACCATACACTTGAATAGTATTATAAGTAATAGGAGAAAACTGAAAAAGAAAAGCAAGAAAAATGTACAGATCATACATACCACTTCCCCTGATACTAGTATATATATGTCACTAGGAGTTTCATTCTGTAGAATAATGTCTTCTTTTGGAGGAAAATATTCAGCATTCATCTCTGCTACCTTTTCAATCCAAGTCCAAATTTGAAGTCAGTTCTAATTCAATGGGTACATCTTACCAATGATATTCTGATTTCAAGCCATTACTTCTAAAAAAAATGAAAAGTTCTAACAAATTTGCCAAACATGTAAGCATTGTTTATAAATGTAGAGAACTACTACTTAAAATGTTATCAGACCATTACTTCAAAAAAATGAAAAGTTCAAAAAATTTCCAAACATTTAAGCATTGTTTATAAATGAAAAGAACTACTCCTTCAAATGTTATCAGATGCCCATACATGAAAAATAAAATCTAGGATGTAATAAATCGTAATAGGGTATTACTGTTTGAATGATTATAACCCCTAGGTTTTTAAAAGTGAATCATAGGAGACCTCATAACCTTCAGTACATTGATGAGTCAATGTTATTGTTCAACTACGCTGCAGACAGTTTGTGTGTAAATGAAATTCAAGTTTTTTATTGTCTTGGATTTATTTTTGAGCATGATAGTGTATTAGCATGGAGAAATAGTTATTGCATTGAATTGCTAGTCATTAGACAAGCCTTATCAGAAATATACTCTCACTGATGATCTTGAAATATATTTTACTTTGATAGCATTCTTTACTTTTTTATCTGGAAAAAAATTGAGATGGTTTACAAAGTGTGGTTAGATTATAGCAGCTAGCACCCATCAATTTCTGGATTCAAACATACTGGAAAGTGCCTACAAGTTATAACCCACGTGAGAGAGATAAAATCTTCCAAAGTGGTTTCCAATGGTATCAGAGGAAAAAGGAAACCCGAAAAACAGTACTGCAGGAATTCAAATGAGCATGACTTTTTCAACACACGGAACATGTTTATGATTATCACCACAATTGCAATGTTGTTCCCAAAATATGTTGTTCAGTGGGCCATGGTCTGGTGGTAAGGAAGTGCAATTACCACAATGATGAACTGGATTAGAAATGGCTGTGATAAGATGTGCCGAAGCAGAAAGAATCTCATGTCTTTCTTTTTCAATCAGGAAGACAAGCAAAATCTATAGAATGTAAATCATTTTCTGGCAGCTTTTAGTGCCAGGCCAAACTCAGCAACATATTTTGAAATGATCCGAAAGGCTTTTTACCATGTGAACATCATATAAACCATAATAAACCTTTAAGGAGATATAAAATACTAAAGTAACTTCATGATTCATATTTATTTAGAGATTCATCCATTACTTGGCTTTTCATCTGTAAGCAGTCAATTTTTGTAAATTTTTCTTTAAGCTCAAGGGATACTAGAGTATTACCAAATCCAAGAGAAAATCACGTGAGACTCCTTGAAAAAGATAAGCAGTTTCCACAGTACGTGTAAAAAGATTTCTTGATATGCTAGTTCTAATGGCCTTAGGAAGTTCTTCAATAAGCTTTTGTTGCTGAAGCTCCTCTGCTCTGAATTTGAGGCACATGTATGACAATATCTGTTCCTTAAGTTTTGGTGGAAGATCATTCCTATGAACAAAGTTTGATGCTGCATGTATTCTTTTTCTCTGCAATTCTAACCAGTTAAGGTTAGTGTTTGGGCCTTAAACATTAAAAGCTTAAAATCAAACATAGAAATACACATATATTCTGCAATCCATGCATGTTTTTAGCTAGAAAATTGATATGAAGTTCAAGAAATCTTACAAACTGCATGGTTCTACTTGTTCCTTGTACAACAAGATTGGTCATATTGCCAATCAAGTAAGCAGTGAGGCCGAGATTGAACAAGACATAAAATATAATGAAGATCATCTCCCTGGTATTTACTGCATGTATATCTCCATACCCAACAGTACTCAAGGTTGTTATTGACCAATATATGCAGGAAATGTAACGAATCGAAAAGCTTTGTTGTTCAAAGTGTGGAAGTATAGAACTAATCCATGTGTTATTCCGGTCTGGATACCGGTCTGCTAGCAGGTAATACAAACATCCTGCACAATGTACTGCAAACAGGGTTACCTGCAACCAAAAGTTTTACATAATATTGAGCAACTGAGAATAGCAGGAAACATTATATTTTGAATATTAGCAGTCTTACAAATAAATTTTCAAAGAAGCATAGCTAAACTGATTTGGGTAAAGTTTAAGGAATGATTTTTAAGTATACAAGTTGATTTGAGAAAAAAAAGCCATGGAACTTACTATATACCTGTAAAATTTGAAAAATATATATGGGGAATTGGTAAAAGGTTCACCACTAAATTTTCCTACACAGATAACCATATTCTCTTCTAAATAATGGAACATTGTAAACTATATCCTTTTTATATATACTTAAAATCACCATTTAGTTGATGCTTCAAGTTACAAGTAATTCCACCTACACTTTACACCACAGATAATAGGACATTGGACTTTATCATCATAAATATAAAGAAGTTTGGCTTATTGTAACCTGATATGCCATGAGGAACATAAATTCTTATTAAGGTTTCATCTACAGTACCTCAAAATTGTGTATTTAAGTATTTGGAAAAAATTAGGAGATCAGCCAAATTAGATTATCCATCAAATATTAATTTGTTGAGTTGTAAAGGTCTGACATGACAAAAGATAAAAGATGAAGTCAAGCTTCCAACCTTAAGGAAAAAGATTTGCTTGGAGTTTCTGGATTTGATTGTGTAAGTATTTTTCGTAACACTAGCTCCAAGTTTCTGGATTTGACTGGTCAAATACAGAAACTCAAAGCTAATATTATGGACTGTAAAAATTTTATGTCTTTGAAGTGAAAAGATGTTAAGACTCTTCATTAAAAATCAATCAATATATAAATTATTAGTAAAATTAAATTAAAATAAAACCTAGAAATAAAATGTCAGGTATAACAAATAAGCAGTTCTTACACAGACGAGCCTTGCACATCTGATCCAAAAGTAGCTAAATCTTATGTCCTTTTCCAGCCTGCATTCACATTCACATAAATCAATCCTTGAGCTTTCATCATTGATAAGAAAACCCATAAAATCTTATGTCCTCTGTCATAGTTCCTTCCATAAAATTCTCCACAATTAAGTACACTGGAAGCTTGAAAACTCAAGAGAAACAACCAAAATAAGATTACCTTGTGAAAAGAACCTTGACTCTCCTTAGACGCAAAAGGCGTAGGATATTGAGTGAACTGTAATATAAGCTGAAGCCTGCATGTTGTCCTCTGATGAGATAACTCAGAGCCTCCAATGGTATTGTAGAAGCTACATCTAGTATTAGCCATG
The DNA here is from genome assembly GCA_007258455.2 of Sequoia sempervirens. Taxonomy (NCBI): domain Eukaryota; kingdom Viridiplantae; phylum Streptophyta; class Pinopsida; order Cupressales; family Cupressaceae; genus Sequoia; species Sequoia sempervirens. The sequence goes on from VDFB02235818.1 coordinate 13,930, forward strand.
TTGATATATACCTGCAAATAATTTAGTCCAACAGAGGATTTAGTAAATTCCTACAGACTATTATCTATGGCACAGAGATGGGTTCAGCATTTTCTTGTAATTTTTTTTTGATGAAATACAATGTTTATTGTATTGACTCATGATTTTCTTGAAAATCATAGTCTTTTAAAAAGAAATTGAATTTATGTTGAAGAGAGAATGTGTTTTGGGATATACCTTTTGAATATTTTTGTTGGGTTGTATATCATCAAGTTTGTTTTATCGTCTATGCAGGCTACAAAGAAGGTCAGAATGACATCAATAGCAAAGAATGTGTCAACAATAGTATCAGCAATAAGAAGTCCTCCCTCTGGAGTATTAATGAATCCAAGCTCAAATGGGCACACCCATGCTGAATATCCCACCAAAATAATCAGAAACATCTGCCAGCATCTGTGTTCATTAAATTAACAGGCGCCCACAATTGATTAGGTGTTCTAAGTAAACTATATTGCTTATTCAACAATGAAAACAAAAATTTAAATTTTTTAAAAAAACATATTTTATCATAATTTTAATTATATTGTAAGGTCACATTAATCTTAGTACATATTTACTTATATGTATATATCAAATATATATTATATTATTACAATTTTTTTCATTCTTATTTTGATTGTATTCTTACCTTTCAAAATATTCAAATGCAAAAGAAAACATAAATGAATATAGAAACAAAGTGAATATAAATAAATAAATTAAACACATAAACATCAAATTTAAACTACATCAAAATATATTTAAACTTGAGTTTGATTATTTCCAAATATTAACCATATAATAAAAGTGAAGGTAGTCTAATTATTTCAAGACACATTGGAAACTCTCTTAAAAGTAATAATGTTTTGCATTTGAATAAAATGAATAAAAATTAAAGTAAATTAAAGGTGTGCTTCAATGAACTGATTTTTATTTTTAAATATCAACCAACAAATTGTTTTAGGTATGAAGTTTGTATCATTATTTCTGTGCCTAGCAGTTTTTTTTATTAAATGAATTCAATTTTGGCTGATTTATTTTTAAAGACTGAATGATGTCCTAGATGGTTTCAAAATGATAGATATTCCGGTTAAATTATATGGAGAAATGAAAATCCTTCATGTCTTTGATTTGTTGTTAAGAAATATTTGAGTTGATCCCTCATTCTTCCACAACTGAACTGAGAATGGTGAACTCCTGGCTTTCAAAATGATCCACATTTTCTAGTTTTGGAAACCACCGCATCCCAAAGAATTCTCACCGAGTCATTGTTTCATTTATTTTGAATGCAACCATCTGGCTGGCCAAAGGAGAGTAATATGATCTTGCAGATTGAATGTACAGCTCTGTTTCCATCATCTGCGGATACATTTTTCACATCCTCCAGAGTTCCCATCGGCTCCAGCATTTTCCCAGCTATCCACGCCCTCCTTCACTTTGGTAGCTGATTTAAAAAGTAGGCAGGCATTAGATAAATGTTTACTTTCATCAGAAAGGAAGCTGGCACTCCACACTTCAACTCTTGTATGTGGTCCCTTCTATAATTTACTATATAGCTCAAATTGTGAAAAAGTCATATCCTACCCGAGGAGCTTTGCTTGGCTACATTTGGCATGCTAATGATAAAGCACATGGTTTTGATGGTTTTCTTTATGAATTATATTAAAAAAAATGGGATAAAATTGGCATATACAAGGTCTTTCTAGAATATTATCATACCAAACCTCTAGGTCCTATCATTAATAAAGGAAATTCATACCTAGATTTGGGGAGCTTAAGTTGATTGGAAATTGGAGACACATCACTTGGCTGGATGCCACCTATAAAATTACTATCAAGGCTTTAGTCTTGTGAATTATACATCTCCTCCTACTTGTGGTTTGAACTAAACAAATTGGTTTTATTCAAAGAAAATATTATTGACAATGCTAGTGTAGTTTGGGAAGGTATAGAATGGGTACACAAATTAAATCATCAAGCTTCCCTCATCAAAATTTAATTTAAAAGGCCTATGATAGAATTGAATGGCTAAATGGCTTTGGACCCACTTTTATCTAGTTGGTCTCAATTCTTTTTGTAGACTTTTTTGCTTTCCTTACCATCAAAAGTGTTCAATCTGAGCACTTAGACTTCTTTTGATCTATAAGGAAAGGTTGCAAAAGTATTTGGAAGGCATGAAAAACTATTAAACCTTGGCTCCTATGAGATGGGGATGGATTTTGCAATGGATTATCCATTAACCAACAATATATATGGTGGTAAGATATTATATTACTTGAGGATAAGCCATTGGTAACTACTCCCCACGAACACTCACTTAAGTCATTCAAAAGGGGAATAATGAATTTATGTGATCTTTACTCCAAGGCTAACTCCGTGTGGCACTTTTGGCCCTAGGCCCAAAGATAAGTTTAACTTAGCTATGTTAACCAAGAAAGCTTCTAAACAATAATTGAGGTCATGTCTTCTTAGAATTTGCATAAAATATTTGTGAGTTGAATTAAGCCTTGGTGGAAGGATTACAAATAGTATGTTGATACTCCTTTTCATAATTACACTTCTAAGAAAGCATATAGGTGGCTTTCAACTCATTTTCTCATGGTTCAAAAGGTAAATACCAAGTGGTCTCTTCAATCTAATAATTTTAGGCTAAGTATTTTCAAATAATGTGGAAAGCATTATGGAGCCAATGTTTCCCCTTTTTCTAGGTGTTTACATTACTAGGGCCTTCCTACTAAGGCTTTCCTAGTAGCACCTATTTGATACATCTTGGCATATCTAATCCAAGATGTCCATTTTATGGGCTGCTAAAAATCACATGTTCTATATTTTTTGTTGTTGTGTTTCTACACAAAATGCATGCAATGTATACATGATTTCTTCTATTCTTTTAGGACTAAATCCTTTACTTGGCACAATGTCCTTCTTAGTGGTGGGGCCAATTTTTCTGTATAGTTATCCCAGCTATGTCATGCTTTCAATTTTTTTATATATATATTTAAAAATATATAAATTATATTTTTTGTTCATTCTATTATGGTTACTAACTTTTATATTCTCTAGATTAAACTAGTGATTTGATGTGTTCATTCAAATTCAAGTTCAAGCCAACAAAGTGGTACTAGAGGTATGCCATCTCTAAACCTTACTTGATCATAAGAGGAGTGGCCCTTGCATTGTGGTTATGGTTTTTCCTTCACCATCTCATTTTTATTCATTCTATTATGGTTACTAAATCTTATATTCTCTAGATTAAACTAGTGATTTGATGTACTAATTCAAATTCAAGTTCAAGCCAACAAAGTGTTACTAGAGGTGCATCATCTCTAAACCTTACTTGATCATTAGAGAAGCCACCCTTGCATTGTGTTTATGGTTTTTCCTTCTCCACCATCTCATATCAAATTTCCTCTTTGGAAATCATAGCACAACCACTTTGAGTCCTCTCAAAATTTCCTTCATATTTTTTAAAGAGACACTCCTCCACTATTGTTGCTTGGGCAAAATTTTGGTTGGACCCCACCACCACCTCTATCATATAGCCAGTAAGGTGGATGGTCACCATCTTTGTATCACTCTCCTACATCCTATCAATAGTATTGGAGGTTTCATTTATGTCAAGGGAAATTATCCCATTTGTCTGTTGTTATATCTCTATTGAAGATTGAACAAAACTAGTTATGAGATGATTTTGAGAAAAAAATTGTTCTTATTGGATGAGAATCTATGGATAATGAAGAATATATTAAGTGGAAGGTGGAATAAACTTTATAGGAAATTACCTCGCATTATCCCTTCCTCCTCCCCAAGACATATAGGAGTTGCCCTTGCTACTTAATTGCAATGGTTTTCTATTTATATATGTTAAAATAATGATGATATTTTGTTTCCCTTGAGTTGTGATCTCATTTTTTGTGTGATTTTTTTCAACTGTTTGGGGCCACATGTTTTATTATTTTAAATAACTTTATCAATTTAACTTTGAATTATGATTCCATGTCACCTTTATTTTACACGATTATAAATATTTATTTTAACTAATTATTTTTTGATCAAGTAAATTATGGTCTTGGGCATCGTTCCCTCGTTCCCATCATATTAGAATTAAAACTAAATTATGCATCTATTCAACTTGTCAGGAATTGATAAATAAAAAAACCAATTTCATCATATAGCAATATAAGTGAACTAGTTTCAAAGTCCTAATATATACTTATCCTTTATCTAAAAACTATCATCTTGCTACATACTATTGTATTAACATATTTATTGATTATGCTCCACTATCTAGACAAATTTGAAAATTAGGAAGCTACCTCATCATCATAAATTTTTTATATGAGGGAATTCAACCAAAAACTCCCTTCTATTATCTAGAAACCCATGGCTTGCTTCATGAATTCTAGGCCTCTTTGCACTTTGATCTTTCTCTTGGGTTATTTTTTGGCATATCTAATATTATGTTCATAGTCTCCACTTTGCTTACACCACTCCATTATTGATCAATATTGTCCCCTCCAATGGCAAAATCTTGGCTCTATTAAAAACATCTGAAATAATTTTGTCTAAGCCACCTAAAAAGCTACTCCAAATAAAAGATGGAACCATAGTTTTAATAAGTTCTTTGTCTTCCCTAAGGTGAAATAGGACTACCATGAACATAGAAGATATATATCTGTGTTAATCTTTTGTATCTGTGCTTTCCATACATAAAATCTTCCTCCAACACCCATTGCACTACATGAAGTACAGGCTACTTCATGTTTTGAACACACATTTCAATGTTTTTTTATTATTCTACCCAAAAAGGCCATTTTCCTCTAGCTTCAAATCAGCCACACCATCATATCCATTTGAAAGCTCAATGAAAATAGGGTTTTTTCATCATGAGTCAGGTTTCCAAATATAGCAAGGCATTCTATGATTATCATCATTTAACTTACCCTTGGTTATCTCAACCATAACAATGATTCAAAAGTAAGTCATGAGTGAGATCATCTCTCCTTAATGATGCTAAGATATTTCCTCCAAGATTTTTTTTAATTGACAAGATCTAATGATTTCTTTTTTTAGCAATTTAACACATTTTTGAGCCAATTTCATGAATCATTTTTTTGTTTCAATTTTGGTAGAGAATGAAGTTTGACTCAATTATTCATGCTTCTTCCATGTCAATTGCTTAGTTGGAAAGAATATATGCTTCTCATTTATTTCCCTATAGATATTGTTTATAGTGTAAATTTCCATTTTAGCCAACATAAGCCATACTTGTTGAAGAGTAATGTTGATTTTCTAGTTTTGATCTTTTATATTTTTTACCACATTGACTATTATCTATGAATTTCCTTTAATTTTAACTCTTTTGCATCCTTAAATATTGCAAACTTGAAGCCCAAGTATGAGGGCTTGGACTTTAGCTTCATTGAGTGTTCCCTCTTAATTTCTTTGAAGTTGCTCCAATCGATTTCCCATATTTCTCTCTAATAATGAACATCTAAATCCAAATGCTCCCAGATTATCTTTTAATACTCTTGAACATTATGTACTTTCAAATTCCTGCCACTCCTCTTACAACTGCAGCTGCAGGAATAAGCAAGCATGTGTTTAGGGTTTGTCATATTATGGCACGCATCCCAAAGCTAACCTTCAATTTTTGCCATGCCATCCAAGCCTACCAGAAGTTTATCAGACTAAATGTAATTTTCTTATTGTTCAAAAATAACTGGCATGTATTACTGATAAAATGTAATTTTCTCATTGTTCAAATGTAAGTGGCATATAAAACACAAGTGTCTAATCACTGCTTTTAAACCAGGCTTGAACCTTAGCAAGAGACTTCTTGAAATGCTAATTTTTCTTCGTATGTACCAGTTACAATATATTAAAAAATATATGAGGATTTCATTAAAAAGATATGAGGATTCAAGATGAAATGATTTTGAATTTTGTATCTAAGGGTTGTAGTTTAATTGGTGAGGATGATAGTATGTTTCTTGATTATTCTAACTATTAAGATTCAAATTTTTTGGAGGTGTGATTAGATCAAATTATGATTTACTAATTTTGATACACTGGATCTCCTACTCATCCCAACTTAATCATTTAGATGAATACTCCCTCATAATATTGTAATCGGTTATATAAAAACAGAAATACCAATGAGATGAATTTATCATCTAAATTGCACTTCTTGACCTATCATCTAACCACACTTTTATGAATTATTATGATGATGGGTAGTAAAAAAATCAAATTTAAAACAAAAAATTCATTTAGAAGTATTGTAAAATGAATCAGATGCAATACCCAAAACAAATATTGTTACACCGAGTAGTACACTGAACTGGATGGAAACTGTGAGAATGAAAAAGCCAATATATGAAGCCATTAAATCCATTCAAAGAACACACAAACACATACTAGAATAACTAACACAAAAAGAGAGAAAAGGAAGGAAAATAGCAATAACTACAACATGTATCCCAGCAACAATAACTTGGTTTCTGCAGGAAAATGAAGTCTGGCCACTCTAAACTTAACTTGGGATAAAAGCTTCAATGGCTTCTAAGTAGTTTATCCAGAAAATTATGGGCGAAATATATACTCTAACTGTTGTCAATGTCCATACCTGTAGCGAGGAGCATGTGGAGAAATGATATATTTCCTAGGCTGGCCATCAGAATCCAACCTGGAGCCCAAAGGTGGCAGTACAATTTGCTTTGAGAAAAACTGAAATCTCTGCTTCTCATTTGAGACATCCTCATCATAGTTCACACTCTGGCAAGAATAGAAGTTTATGCAATGATTTACTGACCGCATCTCAGAAGAACACATATCATTACTTAACATCAACAATCAATACATTTGTGTGGGATCTTATGAACAGATAATAAGCACAGAGACCTCAGAGGACTGGGAGAAGACTTCTTAAATTAGACTAAAGTGAGAATATCATGTTATTACCATAGCAAAAAACGCAATGGGAAAAGGCTTCTTAATTGGACTAAATAAGAATTAAGCTTTCCATGATGGGAGATTATGATGCAGACAACCCCAAAAACAGTCCACAAGAAGACAATTGATTTGGATGTTAACTGCAGAGTCGGCATGGCATATATGTGCTTAAAGCAGAAGAAGCACAGACCATTTTGGAATTATTAGTCTTTGAAAGTTATTTACTATGGGAATAATATAAAAGTGGGTCCATTATGTCTAATATCAAGAAGAAATATTCTTCTGGTGTGTGGAGGTTGTGTAACAAAGAACTATTTCTTAGGATAAGAAGAAGCTGGTTATCACGGCTCTTTGATTGTTATTGTACTTTGGGACAGTAATAAAGCAATTAGCTTCTGTATTGATGTTGATTTTGAGTTGATAAGGTTTAAGAATCAATGCTTGATAGAGTTTCTATGGTTAGATGCACTCTTGTCTACTACAATCATTGAAGCTTTGTTGGAAACTTATTGTGTCATCCATATCAATGATTCTAGTTGAAGCAAGGCCGTTCTTTTCCTGTGGTTATGGGCCATTTTCATGTGATTAACCAACGAAGTAGTAAGAATGTGGTTCAATTCTCTTGGTATAGAAAGTTAGGTAGAGATAGGACCATACAACTTGTATATTGTTTGTGCACTTTCCATTCTTGTACTTTAATGGGTACTCTCCTTGCACCTAAAAATTCTTTTAAATTTTTTTCATTAAGAAAAGTTGTCTTTATATGTTAAAGTTATAAAGTGATTTCTTTTAAGTTGATTCTGAAATGAATTAGTTCACAATCTTATAAGACAAAAAGATTATGATGATGGTGATAATAGTTTTTAATGTCATTTCAAACATATATGATATGGTGAAAAATTATTGCAATCATATAAGTCTTATAGTTGAGAGAAAATGAAGTCATATGATTGATCTTTTAGAATAATGAATTGAAATTAAATGAAAAATAGATTAAAGAGAAGATATAAAATTTTATTTTCATTCAATATAGGCCAACAAGGTATGAAAGAAAGAACTCATATTGCTATTTTTAGAATATTAATATTAGAAGATATTGTCAAAACTATAGAAGAAGAAAAATACAATGATATGATTGGTTAGTTGATTTTAATTCTTGTTTGGATCATACTATAAAGTCCTTACCATGACAAAGGCTAATAAGAATTTTGTTTAGAATGTAGGAATCGGGTAGCCCCCCTATATACTGCAGTGTGCATGGTAAACTTTTTTCACATGACTGGTGACGCCAATGCGACACACCCTCCAGTACCATGAGGACAGAGGCAGACTAGACCTCATGACCTCTTGTTTGCAACAGGATGTTTTAGCCAATCGAGCTAGGCCCCCTACCCCAAAGATTAATAAGATTTCAATCCTTTTATGCAAAGTTAATTTAATAAAAAACTATTTTTTTTAATATATTAATTTGAGTTTATCCTAATAGTAGTACTTGTTAAAATTTTGACTCTTATAGCTTTTAATACCTTTGAAAATTTGATAAGTGGTCGTATTTGCTAGGGTTTTAGTGTAATACATTAGGGTTTTGGAGGAACCCTAACCCTTGTTGAAACCCTTTGCAGTTTTCTTATGTTTGCTCATTGGTTGTTGGCTCATTAGGATTTTGGAGGAACCCTAAACCCTTTGTATATTGTTTGTGCACTTTCCATTCTTGTACTCTAATCAACACTCTTCTTGTACCTAAAAATTCTTCTAAATTCTTTTCATTAAGAAAAGTTGTCTTTACATGTTAAAGTGAGATCATTTAATTTGGTTTTCAAATGAATTAGTTCACAATCTTATGAGACAAAAATATTATGATGATGGTGATAATAGTTTTCAATGTCATTTCAAACATATATGATGTGGTGAAAAATTATAGCAATCATATAAGTTTTATGCTTGAGAGAAAATGATGTCATATGATTGATCATTTAAAACAATGAATTTAAATTAAATGAAAAATAGATTGAAAAGAAGATATAAAATTATCTTTTTATTCAATATAGGCAATAAAGTATGAGAGAAACAATTCATATTGTTATTTTTTGTAATAACCCATTCTAATCACTACATAAATATTAATTGCAAATGACATTATGAATATTAAATTTTAAAAAGACATAACTTAAGCAGCTATTTTCAATCATAGCAACACATGTCTAATTAAAATGATTCATAATATATATTCATCTTCAAATGTCAATTACAATATCCAAGTTGACTTGGCTCATTGGGCCACATAGTCAATACAATATAAAATTTTACATCAAGGTTACATCATATTCCTTTGATAACTTTGAAACATCTAAGGTTTCCTTTTGATGATCACCTCCTCTAGTGGACGAGAACATGGCTCAGGCACATTACCACCCAACCACGAAGCTTACGCTTCCCCGAAATTCTTCCTACACTAACTCATTTGACTGCAAAATCTAACGAAAATGTCCGACAAAATATGTATAATTTGATGTATCATCGAGTGCTTGTAAAATTTGATGTGTAATTTTCAATTTTTTGAAAGTTTATCCCCGATGTTCGTTGAACTTTCAACGAACCTGGGTTTCATCAAAATTTTGACTATCAATTTTATCAAAATTTCAACTATCAATTTCGTCGAAATTTTGATAAACATGAAAAATAGAAAAAAATCAAATTGTGGCCAACATAAAGAAAAGTGAGTTCGCTAATTTATTGCGACAGTGTTTTGCTCTACTTGAGACAATTTGTGGAGAACTAAGGATGATTTTCTTGGGAAAAATTAGAAAAAATTCAAAAAGATA
>VDFB02235819.1:0-11058 GCA_007258455.2 Sequoia sempervirens
ATGTCTGTTAGTGCAAGAAATGTTAAATGCTACACCTATGGAAGATTTTGGCATGTTGCTAATCAATGTAGATCAAGAGGAAATCAGTGGAATAAATGTTCTAGACAAAGAAATCTAGTGTGTTACAATTGCAAAAAATTTGGTCACATTGCAAGATTCTGCAAGAATAGAAACATGGATAGAAGAGGTCTGGTTTATCAAGGAATAAATTTATAGAAAGATGATAAAGGAAAAGGAAAAGCATCCATGGAAGAGATAAGAGATTAGATGAAGAAAACATGGGTAAAGAACAGTGAATCTGATGAAGGAATTAAGACTGTACCAAAAGCTCCCTCTAGTAATCCCTCCAAAAATTGATCTCAAGCCTTTGGCCTAGGGGGAGTTTTTCAAGAAAAAACATTTGTTCCCTTGTCAGTAGCTGGCACTGGAATGCAAAAAATTGCTAGTAGCTGTGGTAGAAGTTTGCAAATGCATCAATGATCGCTTTTGCAGAAATGTGAAATGTAGAAGATCCACAGATGAATTTTTCTCTTGCTATCTGAGAAAATAGAGTTACTGGAACTCCTAGGGAAAAGTATTTAATTTGGCTAAAAGGTTAGGTGTGCAAAGTTATAAAAGGGTATTTGGAACCATCATTTATCACCTTGCATCGAAGAAGATCAAAAGGAGAGCTGTTGTAGTGAAATTTTGAAGGAGTCGAGAAAATTTAGCAGCGAATTCACCAGGTATTTTTGATCCCTTGTTGAATTCCTAATTTTGTGCTCGAAAGAAAAACCCTGGTCGATACAAAAAATGAAGCAAATCAAAGGAATAATAACTTTGGATGAATATAGTAGTCAAAAGGTCAGGGATGTAACAAATTTGTTTCCAGCTGGTGAATTGAAGTAAATTGAAGGTGCAAAACATAAGAATTTGGACATATGGAATGAGTTTCCTTATTTTGTCAATACGAAAGTGGTTCGGTTTATCTTGAACAAATTGGATGATGATATCATTACTTTGGATAAACCCTGTCATATTTCAAAGGATGTAATAAAAAATATGATAGGATTATGCAATATTGGAGATGTCTCGAAAAAGAAGTAGATTCGTAATGTTGAAGTCAAAGCCCTAACCAGTGTAAAAGGAGATCAGAGGGCTCTAGTAATTACAATGATCAAACATCCATTGACAAGGTACATTGCATATGGAATTTTTTACAAAATTTTCTTTAGAAATAGGGAAGGAGCAACCTCTGCAGGAATAGTCTACATTGCACACAAAATAATAATGGAAGACAAAGACTTTGATCTATGTGGATTGTTGAAGGATCAATTGATGGAAAATGTACAATTGATATAAATTACTCTTTCAGGTTTGGTACCCTAGTTATATGCATTATGATATATTTTCTGAATTGCTCACCTTGGAATGATAATGTTGTATGGAAGGAAAATATACCAGTTTGTAAGCAAATCTTTTAGCATTTCAACATTCTTGAAAATTGTGAACAAGCTTATGAAAACTTCTTTAGGAAGTTGTTAGGAAAGTTTGAAGTAGGTGGTGTTCCACTCCCGGTAAAAGCAGTTGAAATTGGATCTTATTCTATTAAGGTAGAGAAAAAATAGAAAAGAGAAAGAGAGTTAGCTGATGTCACTCCTCCAGTACATAAGTCAACAAAAGTTGAGTGAAAAGGTAAAGAGAAAATGGTTGTGGATATAATCAATAAAGATTCTAATGAATACACACCAAGAGATGAATCAGAACTAGTTGAACCAAATGTGATAATAACAGAAGAAAGTGATGAAGAAGGTGCTTTACGCAAAGCAAAAATATTGCAGATTATTCAAGAAGAAGATGGAATGCAAAAGATTGCTGACATATGGATAAATGGACCATCATATGAACATGATTTCATCAAGGACACTCTAGATAGATACTTTGTGGACAATAACATTGAACTGGAGAGTTTGCAGAATGTACTTCCAGAAGAATTAATTGAATGTATTAGGGAGGTTATGACCTATGTGCCTTAGGACAGGAAAGAAGAAGAAATAATCTTATATCTAAAGGAGCAATTTAGGCTATCTCTCACCAAACTGAAAAAGAAAATGAATGTGTTAAGAGAATACATTGACTCAACAAATAAGATCTACAATTATTGTCTTAGGTGGCCTCATGTGGTTGGAAAATACAAGGACAAGTTGGAGCAAATTGAGAATGAGTTGATCAGAATTGGTCAGGATTACAGTATGGATCAGGATGGAGTAGTTAAGAAGAAAATTCATGAGTTACAGGTTGAGCATGCAAAGGTTTACTCTGCTAGAAACACTCTTATGGATACTTTCTGGAAAGTGAAAGATCAAACCGAATGCAGAATGGAGCAAATGATTGAAGTTCTGAAGAAAGGAGAAAAGCTGGAAGAAGCCATTACCATTCCTGAATCCCTTGTCCAGGTTATCAACAGGACATCAAAAAATAACAGTTTGATAACAATTATTGGGATTGCAATAGATGCTTGGAAGAAATTTCTTCTGGACATGAAAGATAAGTATAAAATAATCTTTTGATTTGAGTGGCAATTGAAATTTTTCAAATTTTGATCAATTTTTGCATCAACAAAGGGGGAGCGAGTGTAGTAGGAGGGAGAGAAGAATTTTTTTTGTCATTGATGTCAAAGGGGGAGAGAATGCAGTGAAAAATTCCTTGACATCCAAAGGGGGAGCAATGTTTTTATGAGTTTTGAAGTTTTGAGTTTTTGTTCTAACACTTAGTCATTCTTCACTAAGTGTTGCCATCAATGCCAAAGGGGGAGATTGTTGGCATATGGATTTGGGAGATTGTTTATGGCTTCTAGTGTTGTCATTGATGGAAACTAGATTCATTAGCATGGTTTGTAGTTTAGAAGTAGGTTATACTGGCAGAAGTTGTAGTAGGCAGTGTGTTATCGACAGAAAGCATAAAGAACAAGGTATTTGGTTGACAAGTTAGTCTGTATGCTCCACCAGATCATTATTTTGTGTTGTGGACCCCCAAGAATGGTTATTAAGCATGTATGTTACCTTATTGGTAAGTTTTGTGGTGTTGCAACAATCGATGTATGAGTTAAGAGATTTGGTAAATGATTTATTGTTTATTTTCTCATTATGGCCGACCTCGGTATATAGCATGTCATGTATGTATAAGGATTAGTTGTTTTAATATTTTGTGTTTAGAATTTTGATTTGGGTCCTAGCTGTAGTCTAGCTAACTTGTGTGGGTGCGCATTAATTTTAATTGGTGATTTGAGCTGACTGTTGGAGAATATTTCATGTTTTGTTGAAGCCAACTTAAGTGATTAAAATCTTTGCTAGCGGATATACATATGAGATCGATAATTAATTTTTGGAAGTGTGTGCATGATGTTGTAAGAAGGTGTGTGTGCAAAAAAGTTCAGAGCAATTGTATGAATGTACATTAGAAGATCTGTTGAGTGAATTTTTGCTTGTGCAACAGAAGTGTTGTTGTAGCAGAGCAAAGCAGAGAAAAAGTGTAATTGATGTATGCGTACAAAACTGCTGGCGTGCTTCAATCAAACTAAATCTAGGAATTTGTAGATGCCATATTCTCACCATTTTTTAATCACAAACATTTTGTAAGGAAATGAGCCTTTCTTATTTTGAGTAGTGAGCTCTAGGTAATTTTCCCTAATGCAAGTGTATCTCTTTGTTCATACTTTTAACAAAGTATAAATTATCGACATCTCCACCGTGGTTTCTCCCTTAATAGGTTTCCACATAAAAGTGGCTTGGTGATATGGTGTTTTGATCATTTTTGTTCTTGTGCTTGTATCTTTATTTCTCGCTTCATGTGCTAAAATGATTTAAGATCCGAATTGAAAGTAAAAATTATTGAACGCTGATTCACCCCCTCTCAAGGCTCCCCGAGTCCAACAGTAATTGTCTCCCAACCCAATAGATATGTGTAACCTTGAGCGCTAGTAGAGGGGGTCGGGTCACCCTCATGACTTCAATGACATAAGTTGTAACTTATGTGACCTATACCGTGTTGATAGTCAATGTCAAAATAGAAGAACATATTGAGGATGTCATGATCAGAAACAACCTAGGGTTTAATTGATAATCCCTAAAACACCTCAAGTCAAATAATATAATTCATTTATGGGTGTATCCTTCACTTTCTGGACCTGCAAAGCACATCACTGAAATGCTCTAAAAAACCCATATCAAATTTGGTACATAATTTTCCATAAGATCCATTGCTTGCACTCTCATCCTTTGTCATTATGCCAACAATCTCCCTTGCATGATTTTCACTTTTGACATCAATGAAAACTATATGCCAACACTTGGTAACTTCATATCATACAATTAAGGCATTAATGGACAATAAGCTCCATGCAAAGCAACACATAAAGCACATCAAAAAGGTGGTGACTTATTAAGTTCATACTCAACAAAGTTATCTATGGGTCGACTTATAATATTGACAACAATCAAAGATTTATTCAAATCTACATATGCTCAATTCGAATTATCTTATGCAATGAACATCTACAGTAATTGGGTTTCTAGAGGTGGCACCAAATTCATCCACACTCTTTATTGTTGGTGTGGTTTCCTTTCCTTCAAAAACAGTCAACTACCAATTCGTAACACCAAGCACTATCGACTTGCATAAGAGATGAGTCGGCTAAGATGATAAATGTGTTTGAAAAAGTCATCAACAGACGTTTATAACATAGCAACTATGTTTACAAAGTCAAAGTTGATCTTAACATAGGTGTCAACTAAGTCCATGCTTGTATCGACATAAGACAATGACTCAAAATGCAATATAAGTGTTTCATATCGTGTGGCAAAAAGAGTGATAATTGGCTTCACAAAATAGTCATAAATGACTATAGTTGACCTTTATATATCGGCCTCTATCATGGTAAGTGATAGTCAATTTCTATTAATATATATAATATGTTAAATATATATTATTATATATAATATATATCATATACATATATATTTAAATACCATCATGTATTTATATATATATGTATATATATAACCATTAATATATATTTACATATATATATATCATAAGTCAATAATGTGAGTATGCATTCGATATATATGTAAAAGAGTATAGGAAAGATAGTATATAATAAACACAATATATTGAATGTATGCATATATATAAGTATATGCCTCTATGCACATGTATATGTAGGTATAACTATATCGACACATCCGTATGAGCGTGTTCTTTCACCAACGTAAGTGTGTATCAATACACATATACATATGGATATGTATATATACCATATATATATATATATATATATATGTGTGTGTGTGTGTGTAGACACGTAAAATGTATTGATTGGCATTACACACATGATCCTGACTACTAACACCATTTCATCCTTAATCATCCCTTAGTCCAACCATTTATTTGATTAAATTCATCAATTTTCCTCTCTTAATTAAATAAATCATTTATCTAATTAAGTCATTCTCTCTCGTTAATTAAATCAATCAATCTGATCTAATTAGCCCTTGCTCTTTATTTAATTAAATAAATCAATTTTATTTAATTAATCTCTAAAGTCTATCTATTAAATTAAATAAATTAAAACCTTATTTAATTTAATCTAACCAATCATCCCCTTTAGTTAAGTAAAACAAAATATTTATTTAACTATCTCTAAAATCACTTTCTTCTCATCTCTGATTTAAATCAACCCATAAATCTAAGAAATTTGTCACATCGTCTAATCCCTCATTAAATTAATTAACCCTTGATTAATTTAATCCTAATTCATGTCCCATCCTCTATCTTTTTCCACTTGCACATTAAAATTAATTTAATTCATTTATTAAATCCCCATTTTCTCTCAACATGGCATAATGGGGGAATATTCTTCCAAATTTGAAATCTTTCCAAGTGGACTTTGTTCTTCCAACAAGACATTTATTTCATCTTTGCATTGAGCCAAGTGGCATTTAAGACATTCCTTTTTCCCTCTTACATCTCATTTCAATATTTTCAAATTCCACCTAATTGTATTTATGGGCACATTCATCAAAATGTGCACATCCCTCATCCATTCTCATCTTGACAAGTGGCACTTGGCCATTGGTTGAAATTTAGTCCCACATTGCTTCATTTTGGACATTTCTCCATCTTGTCTTTCGATAAATAAGAGGCTTCTGTCCTCATTTCATCATCCACAATTTGAGCAAACTTACTATACTCAAATCCATACTCAAGCATAGCAATTCTCATCCATTTCATCAAGTCATAGCTAGGTTATGCAGGTTTTCATCTTGGAGCACACTTGAATCTTCAACAAAGTGGATCAATCATCATCAAACCATCAAGAGCTTGCATAGGAGTTGGGAAAGGCCAATTTCCACATCAAATCGCAATCTAACTCCCATTAGACTGGGAAGAGTTTGGATGTTTTTAATAGGATTTAATTTATTTCCCTACTTTTTCATTGTGTTCTTTCTTTTATTCCTATTTTGAACATTGTTAATGGATTTTATGGGGAACTTTAATCTTGACTTGCATTTGAATCTTATAATGTGTTTGTTTGTTGTCTCTTGTAGGTACTAATCTTGATTCTACATTTTGGCGCTAGGAGGGTAGATCTCATTTTCTAATCACATTTTTATCAAAAAAATTATGTTTTTTGTGTTTTTTGGTCTTTACAGGAAAGTGAATTGCTAGCAAGCTAGCGTCGTTATTTAGAATGACTACCTCACTATCGTTGCCATATAGCACCACTTCAAATTTCAAACTCTGATGCTTTGGTGTTCCTACCTAGAATTCAAAATTTAAACTGCACCATTGGTTTTGCTTTCGCGCACTAGAATTTTTAAATTCCAAATTGCACCGCTGGGCGAAATAGCGACACAATCACCGTCTCTATTTTGCTGCAGAGTGACACTTGCAAAATTAGTGGTGCCATATAGCACCGTTGGGTCTTTTAAACTGCACCGCTTATGTAGGTTCCATCGCTAGAGTAAAGGAAAAAGTGAAATTTCAATTTTTTATGACATGTATTTTTTTTTAATTTTGATCATTTGGGTTATTAATTGAGTTCCTGACCTCTATTTTGTAGTTCTAACTAGTTTTTTGGTAGATTGGCTTATTCAAGGTGAAGAAAGGAAATCTAGTGGAGGTATCATAATGACATCATTCTCTCATGATACCAAGTGTTTTTGAAGACTTTAGTGTTTGTTTAACACTCTTAGAGAATTCACAATTTCTCTTAAAAAAAATTTATCTTTCACAAGCTTAGGACCCACTAAATTCCTTTTGGGCTCTAAAAAGAACATTTCAATTTTTTGCTACAAAGGGGTTTAAAAAGAACATTAGGACAAACACACTAGATTTGGTTGAGGATTAATAATTGAACAAGGAAATCTCCATATTTCATTTTGGTGCACTAAAAAGGATCAAATCATTGTTTTGTGGACTTAAAAATGAACAAGTGTTTCTTTGTTTTGTAATTAATTACTCAAAGTAATATCATTAAAAGGACGTATGCCCTTCTTTTGAGACTCATGGAAATCTTGAGAATCAAAAGGCCTTTTGGTGACATTAAGTTGTGTAAATAATTACCCACACACTTCAATTTGGATTTTAAAATTGAACAATTCTTACGAGTGTGAGTGGAGCATATTGTGTACATTCTCTTTCTTTGGTTCACGACAAAGATTGATCAAGTTATGAATATGTTTGCTTGCTTTTTTTTTTATCTTAGAGGGCCTACCTTGTGGGAAAAAGTGCTCACCCAAGGGAATGACCGAACTGGGAACACACTAAAGCCAAGCGACTTTCACCTTGGATATAAGTGTTGATATTGGAACAAAGTACAATATCACAAGGATTATTCTGATGAGAAGGGAAGAAATGGTCTCTCGACGCATGGATGATCCCCCAAGAAAAAAATGCACACATTAAAACCCTTGTGTATAAAGGCCAAAATCCCTATCTATTTGTTGGTGCAAGAACAGTCGTTTTGAAGCCGCCCCACACTTTTATGATATTTAGTAGAGATAGAAAGTTTTCCATGGGAGATTCATGGGTACTAATGCTTGGCTACTTCAAAAGAAGTGTCGAGCCATGGAGGGGAGCTAGTGGGGTCAAGCATCTAACCATCCACTAAAAGTAAGTGTAGTTGGACTTGTCCAAGTGGGGACTCAACAAATATTGTCTCAAATATCCATAGGGTTGTACATGTTCTTGAAATCAAAACACTTTGCTTGATCAAAAACATTGGAAGAACAAACATTTAACATGAGCATCAAATCTCAAACCCTTTAGGAGAAGCAAATATCCTTGAACAAATTCACATGCCCTTGCTTGCCCTTGGGATTCATATCCTTAGAGGTTTCTAGGAACTTGAATTTCATCTCAATTTTCTCCTACTAAAGTAAACATTAGGTAACTCTTGCTTTGATTTCCTTAATTTCCACATAATACACTTTGTGGGATGAGAAGAAATTAAAACATTAGACATCTAGTTTCAAAACCTAATCAAGAAGTGTTTGTAGTAAAAATAAGTCATTAAGTAAAGACTAAAAACAATTGAATCTCACCAATGTGTCCCAAATTATTTCATGCAAGATCAAGATCCAGAAACCAAAGGTAAGAGCTCTTAGTCCAAAAAATCACCAAAAGTGTCTCTTAACGCTATATGAATTTAGACGAAGACTGCTCTTTAACTTTTAGATAAAAGCTTCAAGAAACAATCCAAATTTGTATGAGTTATTTTGTCAAAAAAATCCAAATCTTTTTCGGGAATTTGAACACCTTGTCTAGAGTAAAGCATGTTCTTCAAAATTGAGGTCTAGTAAGCAAGTGTTTTTTTAGGTTCATTTAGGATCAAATCAAACCTTCATCCATCTTTTGAACATAAAACCAAAACCATCTCACCATCAACTCTTGAAACTCTTGGAAAAAATCCTCCATGTTAAACTTTGGGCAAAACATTTGAAACAAATCCAAATCATCTTGTTTGATTAGATGTCTGTGGATACATCCTTCTCCACATATTTAATCAAATTATCAAACCTTGTGGACAAGTCTATCCCTTCATAACATCCAACATCTTGGGGTTTAGGATTTCATTATCCAAAATCAAAATCCAATAAAAAATCATCTTGTTTGGTTAGGTATGTTTAGATGAATCCTTCTTCTCACACTTAGATCTTGAGGAAAAATTTACTCTAGGACAACATCTAACCTCTTAGAGTTTATGAGTTCATAATCTAAATCCAAATCTAATAAAATCTAATCCCAAATAAAAATCAAACATCAAATCCAAGTCCTAAAGTTTAACATCTCCTTCAAGATTTCTCAAGAGTTCTAAATCATCCATATCATCCATATTTCATTTCAACATCATAATTTTGATCCTTAAATCATCCTAAATTTTCTCTTTTGTACCTAAATATAGATCAATCCAAAGAATTAGAGATTCATCTCCCACATTCTTGAAAATTGATCCCTATTTTATGGTGCAAACTAGATCTCAACACAAGAGGAACATTGAAGCCAACAAAGAAATATCCACTTCAAGTGACCTAAGCCAAAAATATTTTGAGATAAATCCCGTTGGATCAAGCAATCCTCTAACTAACTTTCCTTCATCATCACAAAATCCTCAAGAGGAAAGTCAAGTAGAGGATATCACTAACAATTCCTTTAGAATGACACAAGATGAAATCACTAAAATGGTCCAAAACCAAAAGAATCATAGAATCATTAACATAATGATGAGACTTAATCCCTCACTACACATGCTTGAATTAGCAAAACAAGGGGCTAAACTCCCTTCTAATTTCGATGTGAGTAACATTGTGGAAACACCTTTTTGGGTCATGTCTCTGATTTCATCCATGCCCCCAATCTCATCTACACCTCCATTATAAAGTTGTACTCAATCTATGCCCCAAATAACATCATCCATTTCTCCAACTCAACCCATCATTAACAAAGGAGATAGGTATTCCTCACATTATCACTTATCAGAGAGCACTGATTGTGGAGTCACCACAAGAGGCGGGAAAATCACCATCGCATGGTCATCTCAGCCTCCTAGAGCGCCCACTTCCAACCCAAGATCCATTCCTAGTGGTTATAATTTCATTGATCAACTGAAAAGAACCCCAACTCATATCTCCATCATGGAGTTACTGAAGATATCATCAGCCCATAAAAAGATCCTTGAAGAAGCATTAGCCTCATCCACTATCTCTGTGGATCTTGATACCGAACAATTCCAAGCTATGATTGGAAATATCATTACTCCAAATCTTCTCACATTCTCTGATCAAGACTTTCTCACCCAACCATCTCACAATCACACACTCCATTTGGAGGTCCTGGTATATAAGAACAAAGTCAAGAGGGTTTTGGTAGATGGAGGTACAGGTTTAAACATTTGTTCCCTCAAGCTAATAAAGAATCTGGGAATATCTGAGGATACCATAGACAAAGGCAAGGGTATCACAATCAGGGCATACGATGATCAAGAGAGAGTGTCTAAGGGCACTATCCAACTCCCTGTCCAAGTAGGGCCATCAATAATGGAAACCACTTGTCAGGTCCTTGACCTTAATTTTGCTTACAACATTCTCTTGGGATGACTGTGGATCCATGGGATGCAAGCAGTGGCATCAACCTTCTACCAGTGTGTTGAATTCACATATCAAGGCTAAAAGATCACTATACATGGGGATCCCGAACCATTCTCTTACTGCAAGAGCCTAGAGGCCAAATATTATAAAATCCCCCAAGTGCCAAAGAATGATGAAGGCCCATCTACCCCATACATTGACCCAGCTACTCTTGCCTCCACTTCTACGACAGAGACACCTGCCATCCCTACCATCTTCGACATCAAGGTTATTATCCAAGATAATGGATGTGGGCACTATACAATCCCAAAGAATTATTTCGTGGTAGGAGAGTTACCACAATCTACTAGGTCACAGGGATGACCACAACCAAAGGATGCTTCATCATCCCAAAAATTCACAGTAGGCTCTTCCAACTTCCAAAGTTGGG
>VDFB02235820.1:0-18469 GCA_007258455.2 Sequoia sempervirens
GTTACCCTTTCAAGTTAACTTGTTGTCTCATCACATGCATATCTATTATGAGATCAGCTTTATTTACTTGGAGTTTCATTTTAGGGTTTTTCATTAACTGATGGTAGTCTTCCAGTTAACTCGCTTTCAATAAGGACGTGCATGCTTGCACAATTGTCCATTTTTAGATTAGATGTTTCGGTTAACTGATGGTAGCTTTCCAGTTAACTGTATAGTTTACTTCATTAGGGTTTGGCAGCGAATCTTGCATGCATTGCAAGACTATAGATGACTCAAGGTGATTTTAGGGTTCCCTACACCTTGATGTATATAAATAAGAGCTTTTGCTCATTTGTAAATAACTTTTGCTTGAGAGAGAAATATATGCTGCGCCTACCTTGCCCTCAATATTGCTCTTTTGGTATTTGTTCATGTGTCTTCACTATTACAATTAATTGTTATGCCACATAGGGTTTCATGCAATTGTAATGGTGAATTCTTTCCATAGTTTAGATAAATCTGTTTTGTGCATCTTTACCATTATGATCAATTGTTATGCCACATAGGGTTTCATGTGATTGTGATGATAAATCTGTTTTGTGAATCTTTTCCATTGTGATCAAGTGTTATGCCACATAGGGTTTCATGCGATTGTGATGATAAATCTGTTTTGTGAGTCTTTGCTATTATGATCAATTGTTATGCCACATAGGGTTTCATGAGATTGTCATAGTTTAGATAAATTTGTTTTGCGCCTAATAAACTTGTTCAGATTGAGATAATAGTTGTGCCACCTTGCCGTCAAGTAGAGAATCTAAACTTGTTTATCATCTGATAGTCAAAACCTTGCTCCGTTTCCTCATGCTCTGTTTTCTTGAGGAAACTGGATAGAATTTAAGTTATTAAGTTTAGTTGTGGTTAGTAGATCTGCAAAACCAGAAAAACTCAGCTGCAACGTATATAGTTTTCGAGAAAGCCTTGTACCTCTACAGCTGAAGCAAAAAGACAGGATTTAGTTTAGTTTATTTCCTTTGCAAGTACTTTTGTCAAGCACAACGAGGGAGCTTCCCCTCCTAATTTGAAGAGCACTCATTGCGTAGTGTGCATAGATGTCCGTACCAACTCTTACTCCAGAGGTGCTAGTTGTTACGCCAATAATAAGCATACCAGCAAGGAGATTTTTTTAGTAGGACTTCCAAATATAGAGCCCAACCTAGGCAATTTTACACTTGATAGCTACAAATCATCACCATCTAGACACAATGGTGCTGTCCATTTTTTAGCAGCACATTTCTTACAAAAGATCATTGCAAAAACCAAAGCAACCCCTCATTTCAATTGGTAGGCTACAAGTTGTCCAATCCAGACAAAATAATAGTGAATTCTAGCTAAATTGGCTGTTTTGGACACAAAGTGACCTCAAAATAGCTCCACCATTCACTATATATGCCAAAAACTCATATCTATGTGCTCTCAAAAACTCAAAATTGAGCTAATCCTAGAACATCATGGCTCTAATACCATGTTAGAATTTGTGACAAACACAACAAATTTACCTAAGGCATAGAATAAGGATATTCAATAGTCAATATGATGGAGCAAATTACAAATATATAGGCCTCTTGGATGCTTGACTCAAGAAGGTGACATACCCAAGAGGTCATCAATTGACTCTCAATCACTCCCAATCAAGAGGTGAATTAACTTAGTCTAATTGAAACATAGGTGGAATTGACTAAATAGAAGTGGCACCTAACTACCGTCAATCAAGGATTGATGGGGCAGTGGTGGCACTTGTGTACCTCAAGTCAAGGTGTACACATGTCATTATTAGCTACCTAAGTGAGAAATTAAATATTCCTTATATCCAAAGTAAACTTAATTAACTAAGTCCAATATTACACTTAGATAAAAACTATCTTAGACAAAGTATAATATTTACACCAACCATTTTTCCAATAGCACACAAAAACCAAAATAACAACAACAGCATGCACACGTGCAAAGTAACAAGAATCTTTCATAATGCAACAGATTTGAAACATAAGTAATGACACATGGACAGGAATACTAAATGACATAAGTATGCAAACAAGGTTGCTTCAAAGGAGCACTTGAGTAAGAAGAAATGTAAACAATAAAAGAGAGATTTCTATGACAAATGCACTAGATTGAACTACCTAGCTTCAATATATAGCTAACATTAGAATAGGACATAACCCATAATCTAATTGGTACAATTTTAGCATCCCCTCCCCCTTAATAAAAGAGTTGACGTCAATAGTTTAGAGTTCCTAAAGTTTCCATAGAAAATACTATTCTGCTTAAATTGTGTCTTACTCTAGTAGTTCTTTTGCTTGATAAGATACTTAGAGATGACCTTGGTTTCGTAGAATCTCTATTGTATGATCAATAACATCTTCAAAATTCATAAAAAATTCTTCTTCTTTATCCAATTCTACAATATTTGTTTGCACTGGAATTTTATCCCCAAAGATCTCCAAGCATCAAACATTAAAAGATGGAGATGAAGCTAAATCCCATTTGTAGGCAATACTTCTAACTTTTGGTAGAATCTTGTGTTGATGTAAGTAGTGGCGGGAGATCTCTTTCTCCCCTATATAAATTTGAAATATTTTCTAGAGGCCGACTTTGGTGTAGCAACGCCTCTCTTGCAAATAATATTTTTTATCTAAGAGGCCGACTAAACTAAAGAGACACATTGTTTTGTGAAGAAGGCCGACTCTTCATGAAAGGACACCTTGATGTGTATATATACAAGAGGATTCACTTTCATTTGGGATCGAACATAATTCAAGTCAAGTTTGCATTCTTCTCAGCAGATCGATACTTTACTTCTAGGGGATCGACATCAAGGAGAAGTCACTATCATTGTGTATATTTGCATCTTGAGAGGTGCTATCTTTATTACTTCAGATCGGCCTAGTGGGTGGCCAGTTGTAAAGCAGATTTGCTGCTATTTTATTCTATATATATAAGTGATATTTGTGGCTGGGTTTTTCTCCCTCGAGAAGGAGGGTTTTCCCAGGATATATGTTGTGTTCTATTGTTCATGTGCTGTTGTATTTCTGTGTTTCTGCTTATTTTAAATCTGATATTAAAACAATAACATGGTATCAGAGCGGGTTCAATAAAGATCCAATCAGATTTTGGTTGTGCAGTCAGATCAACGGCTGAGAAATTAGAATTGACTTCCCTCCTTGGGACCATAGACCAAGCATTTACTTCAGATAGTGGGTAAGAACACAAGAAGCATGTGATTCAATCCATGCGTATGCATGGCAAGCAGGAGGAGGAGGATGGACAGTCTCAAAGTGCAAGACTTGTTTGGACTGAGCGTGCCCGAGCTGGTAGTGATTGCAGGAATCACTGCTTTCATTTTAACTCAGAGCTATTGATTCGCATCATCCGACATCATGAGGAATTCCAACGGAAGGATCTCCAGCAGTCTGAACATTGCAACGCACAACTCCTCTCATCGGTTAAGGGTGCGGGCTTAGTCTTTGACTTGGTCGGGATTTACTGGGTCGCCGGATATACTAATCCCCAGTCGCATTAGAAAATCAAGCGCTATTGATAGCACAAAGTCGTGAATATTGGCGATGGTGATTTGAGTTGAGGAAATTAAAGAAGCTGATAAGTTTTTTTTTAAAGATTATCGGGAGCAATCGTCTATGACAAGTACGCAAGTGAAGAAGGTAGAAAAGAATAAAGTGACGCACGGGAGATGTGGCGGGTATTTGTCTGAGAGATCGCATACTCTCTATGCAAAATGATTAAGATTACAAATCTACAAGTGAAGTCAAGAATTTTAGAAGGCGATTCTTGCAAAAAAGAGTGTTGTATATTTCTTGAAGGAGTCGTGACCTTTCAATTGGCAGGAATTTTTTTATAAGGAGCTCGATTTTATTATTGGAGCAGCATAAAAAGGGGAGTTTGAGATTTTGTGCAGGAATTAAATTATGACGGCTTCAGAAATTAGTGTATGGAGCGGTATTGGTTTTGAAGGAAATAATTAAAGAGGAGTCCTCGTTTCTTTCTGGAGGTGGTAAGGAGTAGTGGATGAGATACCCTTATCTTCTGCCATGCGATGAAGGAAGTATGTTAAGAAAAACGTTTTTGTGTGAAGAGTGCGGGTGTGAAAGATATTAGATGTGAATATCCATTGTCGTCATTTTATGCAAATTGAGTGTGATTGATGCAATCCGATGTTGTTATTTCTTGAAGGATACTACAAACCTTATATTCGCTGGTGTGCTCAGAAAAGTTGTGATTGTTCAGCTGCATCACTTTCATTCTATATTTGCATAGACTGTTTGTAAGGTGTGAAGTGAGATATTATCTGAACGTCTTCATACTAGCAACATTTATATTTGTTGTAGAATCGATGGTGCTGGAATTATGATGAGTATGGAAAGTTTAAAGAAATTGACTTGTGTGTTGAGAAGATTGGCGGAACCTATGAATACTTGTCGATGATCCTGCTCGCAGATGATTCTAACTTCAATGTGTGCTGAGATATACTTGTGATCAGTGGTATTGTCAGGATCATTCAGCTATAGAAACATCTAGAGAATTTTGAGATTGCCAACACTGTGTGTGCTCTGCATCTAGTGTGCTCTGTATCTATCAGAGGAGATGCGATTATGTAGTAACACTGAAGGTGGTGAAGATGAGACACAGCTACAGGTCTAGCTCAATGGTGTACCAACAATAAAGAGATAAGTATTTTATGCTTGTACCTTGAATGAATTTTATGTAGTTATTAATTCATGCTATAACATTGGGATAGTGAATCACGTACAATACTAGCATTGATATTTCTTCGAGGTAGTTTGAACTATTAGTAATCTCTCTCTAAAATGCTTCCAGGACGGATCGAGGAGCAAGAGGGTGATGAGAGATTGCATAAAGAAGAAGAGCTTGAGGCATCCTGTGAGGAAGTCATGTCGACTGGAGAAATGATCAAGCATGGAGTCATAGCTTGTAGCCATGGGACTAAGGTGGTGGCTGGAGACATCTCTCAAAAAGGAAGAACCTATTCAGGTTGTCATTGCAATCAGTTTCTTCAAAGAGAAGGAATTAACTTTCAGAGGGAGTCTGATAAATCAACAGAGGCAACCTTGGGCAAGGAGGTCAGGAGGTTGATGCAAGAACTTGGAGCTTCAGAGGGAGTCATCTTCATGAAGACTTGTTAATGCATTTTTCTCTGAGACGGAGAAATTTGAGGTGTAAGCCCTTGTTAATGCATCTTTTCTGTGAGACAGAGAAATTTGAGGTGTAAGCCCTTGTTAATGCATTTTTCTTTGAGACGAAAAAATTTGAGGTGTAAGCCCTTGTTAATGCATTTTTCTCTGAGACGCAGAAATTTGAGGTGAAAGCCCTTGTCCATCTCTGAGACGGAGATGTGGTTCTTTCCACCCTTTGGGAATAGCCATGGTGGATGTCATGTTGAGAGACTCCATGACAACATCACGTTGAGAGACTCCGTGATGAATCCTTTGTACTTGTGTTTATCCACACATGTGAGTAGCCATGGTCGACGTCATGTTGAGAGACTCCATGACGACATCACGTTGAGTGACTCCGTGATGGGCACTTATGCACATGTTCCCTTCCACACATGGGAGTAGCCGTGGTGGACGTCATGTTGAGTGACTCCATGACGATATCACGTTGAGTGACTTCGTGGTGAACTTTTGTTTTAAATGGGTGTAGCCATTGTCAGTATCATGTTGAGAGACTCCATGACATGAATATCTGGAAAGATACCTCCCTAGCTAAGAGGGAGTGTTGATGTAAGTAGCGGCGGGAGATCTCTTTCTCCCCTTTATAAATTTGAAATATTTTCTAGAGGCCGACTTTGGTGTAGCAACGCCTCTCTTGCAAATAATATTTTTTTATTTAAGAGGCCGACTAAACTAAAGAGACATTGTTTTGTGAAGAAGGCCGACTCTTCATGAAAGGACACCTTGATGTGTATATATACAAGAGGATTCACTTTCATTTGGGATCGAACATAATTCAAGTCAAGTTTGCATTCTTCTCAGCAAATCGACACTTTACTTCTATGGGGATCGACATCAAGGAGAAGTCACTATCATTGTGTATATTTGCATCTTGAGAGGTGCTATCTTTATTACTTCAGATCGGCCTAGTGGGTGGCCAGTTGTAAAGCAGATTTGCTGCTATTTTATTCTATATATATAAGTGATATTTGTGGCTGGGTTTTTCTCCCTCGAGAAGGAGGGTTTTCCCTGGATATATGCTGTGTTCTATTGTTCATGTGCTGTTGTATTTCTGTGTTTCTGCTTATTTTGAATCTGATATTAAAACAATAACATCTTGTAGTGGCCAACTTGTGGCAATTTTCCTGCTGAAGATGAAGGAAAAACCAATTGCCTCTTTCAAATTCTCTCACTCCATTGCTGATTCTATTACTTTATTCTATTTTGAGCCATGACCAGGTTGTCCTAGAGGATCTAAATTTCTACTAATGCTGAAGGTTATCACCTACAACTTGCACCTTTGGAAAACAACTGCAAATAGGAAGTAGAGGATGGAAACCCGTAGGAAGCTTCTAATGAAGCCATCTTATTTGAGCTGTAAAAGAATCACACCAACATTCCACCAAACTATGCCATTTGAACCATTGTGACTACTTTCCAAAAGTGAAGCAGCAAAAATATCCCTCTAAAATTTGTGTTTGTAATTTCCACTAACCCATCAGATTGAAGTTGATAGAAAGAGCTATGACCCAATTTAAGAACCCAAAGTGGTGAATAAGAATGGTGCAGGAGCACCTAAGGAACTACAGGCAGTTTCTTAGGTAAAGAAGAAACCTAGAGGGTTAATTTTTGTTTTGTTGTCATAAGGTCATGTAGACCATTTAGTGTTGAGCTTAGTGGTGTTTTTGATCTTTTGGAAAGAGGTTGTCAAGAGTTCAATAAGTTTAGAGGCTTATTTTGCTGAATGGTAAAAAGTTGCCAAAGATTGAAAAACACAGTGGGTTTTAGAACTTTTGCCATTGGGTCATCTAAAGGCTCGACCCAAGAAGCTCAACTATTTTTGGAGCCTATTTAAGACATGGCTCGACCATGAATTAGGGTTGGAGGCACTATTGTTGTAGTAACATTTTCTGAAGTTGAAGGAAACAACGTTTTGAGAGGCAGTTTTCTAATTTTTACATCCAAATTGTGCTTTGATGGAGTAAACCTACTGTTATTTTGTTTGTAGAATGTAGTGTGAATATTTTGTAAGCTTAGTGTTCCATCCATTTGTCTTTGTAAATCATTTTCATCTTTTATTTGTAAATAGTTTATTTTCTGTCTTTTTCTGGCCTGAATCAGGCAGTCTTGAGAGAATGGAGTTCTAGAGCACTTTCCCACTGTACAAATTGTACGGCCCTTTGGGAATAGTGACTAGGCTCCATGGGTGTAAATATGATAGCTAGTAGGGCTTGTGTGAGTTCAGGAGATGCTAGCAAAGTCTTGCCCTAGGCGAGTCGGGCAGGGTCCGGCTAGGGAAGACCTGGAGTAAAAGACTTATAACTTGCAGGGGTGCTTAGATCTTGGAGAAATTCTTTTTGGAGAATTTTGTTGAGGGTCTTGGAAAGGCCTGGTGATCAGGAGAAGGCTCCACCAATCCATTTGGAGTGAGAAACCTTTGACAGTTTGAAAACAGTCTGGAAAAGCTTGCAAACCCTAGTTTTTTGGCTTATTTTGTGAATGAGCAGTGTACGGCCTATACAGGCTCAAAACCCCAAGAATCTTTAAGGTGTGGGGAAGGGAAACACAAACCCCAAAGGAGGAACCATGGTCATTTGGAGGATTTAGGGAAAAATTGCACTTTTCTCTGTTGAGAGGCCTAATTGGGGCTCTAGGCTTGTAGCCTTTTCTAACCCTAGGAAGGGATTTTGTGAAAGCGATGGTTAATTGGAGTTTTGTGATGAAACAAGAACCCTAGATTGTTTACCTTGAAGCAATTACAACATTTATACACCCCTGCAAGAATCAAATTAAGTGTTGAGAGAAATTGGCCTTTAGGAAGAGTAAGGGTCAAGGAGTGGAAGTGGCAAGGCACCAAGAATGGCTTGGTAGTATGGAGTAATATTGATAGAGTGGTTGGCCAGTAATACTAGGGGTGCCTATACCTGTGATAGGACCTAAAGGTTATGGTGAAGGAGTCACCTAGAAGTTCTTGAGAGCAAGGACCTGAGCATGGGACTGTGAGAGTCTCATCCAACCCTACCTATCAAAGACTTTCTAAAACATGGCAATTCTCATTTATAAATCTTGTAATTTTTTCCTGAAATTTATATCTACATACATCTAATTTTTTGTAATTTGGTGCTTCTATTTAATTTTTTGTATTTAGGAATTCTTCAAACCAATCTATCATGTTTTTCAAAAAAATGATGTATCCATCTCCATTTCCAGTTAACTACAGTACCATCAAATTGACAATCTTTCAAATATTGACAAAGCACAAAGAATTACATCATCATTATATCTGGAAACAGGTTTGAAAATAAGAGATCAATTTAGTTTACCGTCACAAAGAATATCAGTAAGCAGACATCTTCAGAAAAGCATTCATCAAAGATGTGCTTGAAAAATTTAGGTAAGTGTTGGGTGTAGCAAAAATAAACATTGAAGGAAGTATTAGAATATTAATGTTTGTTTGAGTCATTGAGCAATGTAATTATTTAAAGGTATTTATTATGAATCATTAGAAGATACTAATAGTTAGAGTTCAACTAAATACTAACCCCTATGGTATAAAAGCATTGTAGGAGTGCACCTTACATATCAATACAAATTCATTTACTTTTCCTGTCCTCAATAGTATCCTCTCCCATCACCTTTTTACATAATGTGTAATAGAAACATCAAGTCTTGTTGAGTTGAATCTAAATCAGACGGTCAATTTCAATACAGACTATGTAGACACTAACAAAATTGCTGTTCAGCCAACTCAATTCACTGGCGACCCACACGTTAGAGAATATAAAAAATTGTACTGCAATGATCTTCAAGAAAATAAATCTCCCCTTTGTATGACCACTTCATAGAGCTAGCACAAACTTTATAGGTCTAAATGAAAAGATCAGAACACTAGGGCACTTATATGCTTGGATTTACTGAGTGAAGTGTACAACAGGAATATACCTGCAGTCATGTTCCCTGAGATCACATCCGGTGGCTTCTGCATATCCACCAAGCCCTGTAGAATATGTCTTATATTATATCGTAGCCAGAAGATGCTCAACAAAGGTCTTAAGAAGATATTTTCAGAAACAACCTTAAAGACTAGAAGTAGAACCACTGATTTCCCAAGAAAAGTTGCATTATAATTTATTATGTATACAATGTCATTAGCAACAGGAAAGAAATATCCAGAAAGGATTCAAAAGCAAGTATATATAAAAAAGATTCTAAGGACAAATGGAGATAAAGTTTAATTCCTATTTGCAACGTTTATAAATTACTCCATCAAAGAACTCTCTGATTTAGATCTATATGCAATGGTAGCTGTCATGTGCTGGAAATGGAATTCTCTAATATGGGTTAACCATTAGATGCAATAGTATCTGTCATATAGTGGAAATGGAAATTTATTTGCAGGATTATTTTATGGAATAATCAGCCATACAAAATTATTTATCATAAAATGTTTTTTGAAACTATTGATATGTTGCCCTGTGTTTTCTAGGCATTCACATAACCAATTTGTCAAAACTGGATGAAGCCTAAACTTCATTAAGAGGCAAGTTACTGCATTTTGAAAGTAATGGATGAATATTTACATGCAAACATCAGAAGATACATCAAAGCCAAAAGAATAACCATCTGAGAGCTAATACGGCATTATCATAACATATTCATTACATTATTTTATTTTTGGTGCAAAGAATAGTAAACACAACATCTTCTAAATTGTAATAATAATGGTTCCTTGCTCACTAGAACGAACTACTGACATCAGCCAACCTCTCAACAGTTCCAAACTTAGCTGAAAGATTAAGTATACAAATGACCCATTTCTCCAACAATCACCATTATTTCCCTCACCTATCCTAGGAAAGCAATTCGGCAGAAAGAGGACAAGCATGAGGATTTGTGCTGCTGACAACAGAATGAAAAAAAGCAGCATATCAGTTTGTTGTCAGCAAGCTTTTGAATGTATTTTGTTCCTAAATTTCCACTAGCAACTTTGGTCTGAGAAAGATACATTTGTTTTACTGAGTTTGACATTTCTGACTGATATAATGACTCTGAATGCTGTCAACTGTAATATCTGCTAGCTGGCTGAAAAAATGCTTGTTGACTGAAATAAATGACGGTAGTTGTTGCTGATGTACTGTTCTTTGTTCTCCATGCTGGACATCCAATATCAAAAGATTTCAGGCAACAATAAAAGCCTTTGAATACAAATGATAAACCTTCATGCATAGATATCAAAGTCTTTGATCAAAAATATTAGGAAACTCTGGCACCAATAAAAGCCTTGGTTACAAGTATTGAATCCTTTGTCACCAATGAGAGTCATTGAGCATAAATATCAAAGCCTTGGCACATATTTAGAAAATCCTTCAGGTACCAATAAATCCATTGTGAACATACTGAGACAAAATAAAATAAAACATAATAATCAAAGGACCAAAGGACAGCTTAATGTTATGTGCCTAGATGGTTAGAACCCTGCTATTACAGTGTATATCAAGGTCACATTGTAGCCAAAATGTTATCCCTCCAACACGTACCTCGCCCTCAATTGCTAAATTTTGACTCCTGGATAAGGGGTTACAATGTGAGGCTTTTATAATGAAAGATATGACTAGCTGTCAACTGTTGAGGAAGCTGCTATTGAAACCAAACTCAAGATATGAGGATCTCCAATTCCACTTATTTTGTGGTAGCCTGATTGTGGAAAGCAGTGAGATCTATCCTAATATTGCTACTTGATATTAGCTAATCTTATACTTGTAAGCATAAAATTTAAAGATTTATCAATAAAGCTCAAAGGAAAAATGTTTAAAGATTATTTTGCCCATTGAGAATGGCACATTAGTGCCTTGTCAATTGGGCTCATTTTAATGTTAGTGACAAGAATAGTTTTAAATTTGAAGAACAAATAATTAACACACATGAGCTACAGATAAATTCTTCTAAAACAGATTTATTATTGCCATTAATTCAGATATACGGAAGATCTAATGCTTGGGGCAAAACATCAAACTCAAGACTTAAAGAAAGTAATTTGGATGCAAAGTAGATGCCCATTATAACAATAAAATTCACATATAATGAATTGACCAAGAAAAGGGAAGGTTTAATGCAATAATCTGAACAAATTCTGCCTTCAAGGAGAGAGATATATGACTCAATCTCCAAATTTACAAATTTGTCTACTTAAAATATCACAAGATTGCAGTACTACCAATCTGCCTACTTATAGACTAATCTAATATTAGGAAGCCGTCACTAGTCCTAATGGCATACTTAAATCCTTGCTGCATTACTCATCGCAATCTGGTAGGAAGATTACAAAACATCAAATGTGAGCAAATGGTTTAGAAAAAGGCGAGATACACATGAAAGGGAGGGGAAAAAACACAAACTACGTACAAAGATAAGTGTACCGACAAAGAACTAAGCATTGGACCATCTTGAAGTCACTCCTCATATTTATAGTTGTAGTTGTGGCTTCTCCAAGAATTCAAAAATAAGAATGGAAAGTACTGAGCAGCAGAGACTCAGCAACAAGAAGTCCTGCCCTTTGATGTTGACACATGTTAAGGCAATCATAGATGGCCGATAAATGGTGGTAAATACATGGCAAAAGAAAGATGCTCATAAATGATGGTACATACATGGCCAAGGTTTTATTTACCTGCAGCCTCTTGCAATAAAACTTCTATCTCAAGCATGCATTTTTTTATTTTTTAACTTCGTCATTTTTCTTTTGGTGATATAGATTATAATTTATGTTTTATAATTGTAAATGTTGTATTGAGTGTGTATGCAATTTCAAAAGGTTGTGATTTCTTCTTCTAAGTAGAATTGGAGTACATACTCCTTTATTCACTCAGTTAAGTGCAACTGGTTGGGTGCAAAAAACGCTGAGGATTTAGTCTATATGCACTCCAACTTAAGTCTCTTGTCACATAAAAAACCTTATTATAACAAGGAGCTGACGAGGAACTGGGATCTAACTCTTAAGTATGCCAACTTAGAAACTACTATTGCACAAGTTGTTGAAGTCTCTTTAAATGAGGCAACGTCTACTTATTACATGGCTAGTGGAAGTGGCATTGCAACTGATCGTGGTTCAAATGAACCAAATGTTGACTTTGATGCCCTTGATGAAGAGCAATATGAAGATTATTGATCGTAATTTTCATGTTGTATTGACATTTGACAAATCAATAAATTATGAATTTATGAGTATTTTCCTTTTTTTAAATTATGATAAAATATATATTTATATATATATACATAGCCATATCAGCATACTTGAACCCTGAACTCATTCTCATACTAGGACCAACAACCCAGGTGCTACTTAATTTATCAAAAGATTAAAATGAACCATGGTCAAGAACTAACTACAAGTCCAGTTGTAAGTGTCACAGATAGATAATTAATGAAGGCAACACCAATAACTTGGTCTCAATAGTGATTATTAAAATTTTAGGGTTTAAAGTTGTTGCGCACCCCATGCCATGTAGAGTATTTTGGTTGCAAAAGGGAAAACAGGTCACTATGACAATGCAATCCAAATTTGCATTCTGCATTGAAGGTTATGCAGATGAGTTGTGGTACAATATGATCCCAATGGATGTGCTCCATGTGTTGTTAGTAAGGCCATGGCAATATGACAAAAGCACCATCCATAATGGGTGGAAGAACACCTTCATCATCACAAAACATGTTAAGAAAATTGATTCATTGCCTATGTAGAAAGAAGAGTAATAAGAAAGCACAAATCGGGCAATGCTCAGACCCATGCAAGAAAAGTAGTCACATAGCTCAAAGGAACCAAAGGATGTAGAGTTACATCAAGGAATATGTGGATATCATCAGCAATGAGAAGCTAGAGGGATTGCTGCCAATGAGAAGCATCTCACATTATATTAATTTGATTCCAAGGTCTAGTTTGCTAAATAAGACACCATACCAAATCAGTCCAAACATGAGTGAGGACTTCCATGATAATTTTGGAATAGTCATGCTCCAGTCCTCAACCTGAGATTTCCAAAGGAATACTTATGCATTATTTCCCCTAGTAATGACTAAGTAGACATAGTGCATGCTAATTCCTTTACTCTAATTGCCTTTTTTACTTTTCCATAAGTCACAAGGAGGAAATTGATCTCTAACATGCTATCACACACTTTAACTTAGAAAAGGATGAAAATGCACGGTTGAGTAATACAATTCAAAGTTAGAATCATTTAAGTTCAAACCAGTTTATTGCCAGAGACATTTAATCATCTTCTAGACCAGCCCTATCATGATACCATCCAATTTTATACTTCATAATTAGAAATGGATGATAATACATGGCTGACTAATCTACAATTGAAATAGAATCATTATTTTTAATGATACTTACTTCCAATTTTAGACAATGGCACTATCATTTGGAAGAGTTG
Organism: Sequoia sempervirens; assembly: GCA_007258455.2. NCBI lineage: Eukaryota > Viridiplantae > Streptophyta > Pinopsida > Cupressales > Cupressaceae > Sequoia > Sequoia sempervirens. The sequence goes on from VDFB02235820.1 coordinate 13,661, forward strand.
TAAATGTTAGTGTTTTCCAGCACAAATAATACATCAAGATTCTTATTTAAATTAATTCAAGTTTCAAAGAATAAAATCTAATCGAGACCTTAATAATATCTGATCTAGACAAATATATTCTTCAATTTTCAAGGCCAGAAAATTCAAACAGTTGTTTTCAACATTGTTGACTAAATTTGGAGAGATAAAATCCTTGATAAATTTTGTTCAAAAGAAATGCTTCCTTGGTTCATTAGTGAGTTATTGGTACAAGAAAAGCAAACTTACAGCAACAACAAACCCCCAGTTGGCAATAGGACCCCAGAAGTGGGTTGTCTTGGGGCCTACAGGGCTATTCAAAAATGTCCGAAATGTCGCTGCCATTCTATGTTCCAAATGTACTTAAAATCACCTTGTAGACACCAGAACAATAACAAAAACATAAGTTAATGCCTTTGAATATAATAGTTGTATTCTACCAGAAAGAAACAAAACTAATGTCAATTGAAATTTACTGTTGAATAGACAAAGATAATATATAATGTAAATATTATTGGTTTTCATTATTCTATAAACAAAAAATAAAAGGGCACTGCAGTAGGATGGGATCCACTACCCTCTCTAAACATTTTAACATCAATTGTTGTTTGAGTAAAGATAAGATTTGACTTTGAATAGAAATCAAATAATAAGCCTTAAGAAGAAAACATCAACATCAATTTGATTATAAATAAGCCTTTTCAGGTGGTTAATATCTATGCCTAAAACAAACCAAGTGTTTTTCACAGAAGAATCGGTCACTATATGTAAAATTAAGTTTCTTAACAAGACACTAAACATCACAAAAATAATAAGTCACTTCTATTTGAACTTATCCTTCGTAGAGAAGCTCAATATAATCTTGATTCTGAGGGAAAAGAATTCCATCAAATGATTGTTTATATTTCATTTACCCATATGAGATGTTGCTGCTACAAAGTGCTTCTGGCCATCTTTTAAATTGTCATGCAAAGATACTGTGAGTTGCTGGTTCATTAATTCAATGCGCCAGAACTTAGGAAAACTCATTTCTCACTACCATTCAAGACAAAATTAGATAAATTTGGAAAATGATTTGTTTGGCTATTATAAGAAATGTTCAATGAGTGTACTGGACTGTGATCTAGTGGTACGGTAAGAGTTACTGCCATGATAAACAATCCAAGTTCAAACTGCACAGAGCTTGCTCCCGTGCTGATTATGTTGCTATATGATGAACAAGGTCCCATTAAAAAAATTGGTGTGAATCCCCAGTGAATTTTGACATAACAAAAAACCTAGAATTTAGCTTCTTAAACCAATAAAAAAAGGAGTTGAATTGTGTGCTATGATACCTTAGGTGCATAGTGCTTCCTATCTGCCAAGTTCTGCAGAGACGAGTCTTCATCCCCATCTCAGCCCCCCATCCTGCAATTTACTATTTATTTTCTTATTCAAAGATTGTTTGTATTATTTTGTGATGTCATTAGATATCCATCTTTCACGTTCCTTGCTTCTGTATTCTAGGGGCCATTTACTACTGGACTAATGGGACCACTTATTATTGGCCACAAATGATGGTGACCAATAGGTGTGGGCTCAGGAGCTTAACTGAACCAGAAACAGCAGGAAATTCTGCCCTGAAAAGAGGTCTTGATCAGGGAATGGCTAGGAGCAACACACAAACAATCAATAAAGATTGAGGGAATGTTCAAATCACATGAAAGATTAGCTGCACTCCCAAGCATAGAGAAAGACTTCAATAAATGATGAGTTGTAAGTGGAACAACTTAGCAAACAGCTGTCAGAAGGAGAGGAGAAACAACCCCTGCCAAGTATTTCAAGAAAAGATCCTGACTGTTGATCCTAGGAATAAATCTGGACCACATGAATTAAAGACAAAGTGGTTATTTATATGCTTGGCCAAATATATAAAGAGAAAGTGATAGAGTGATAGACATGGATGAATAGTCAAAACGAAATAGTTAGGGTGAAAGTAATAAAGATAGTAATATAGAATAAGTATATAGATATATATTAAAGATAGCCAAATAGGTTAAGTTTTGTAAAGTTTGAATGCTCATAATGAGAAACAAATATATTCTGCACATTCTTGTCTCTATTATTTGTTCATGGTAAATATGGACAATGTTTTAATAACAAAAGCTAAGTAAGTTTAAAGTTTTGTGCACAAGCATCCTTGACATGGACATCTTTGCACAGTACTAACTAATGTGCAACTTTTATGATAAACAGACTTTTGCAGGCCTTACACAGCAGCCCCCAAGGAGTGATACAGTTTAGGTCAGCTCTCAGGCCGCTTCAAGACCTGAGTGACAGGCCAGTGTGGAATTTTCCACCTGCTTAGGGTGGTTGTCAGTCTGTGCAGGACAGTAGCTGCCTATGCACCCACACCAGTAAAAGGGTCCTAACAATTTAGTTCCATTGTTGGGACCTGCATAAAAAGCATGTCAAAGTTCGCCTATCAACAAGGAAATGCATAGAAATAGGTATTTAGTTTGTACTAAAATATATCGTAAATATTGGTATAAACAATCAAAGGTTGCAGAAAAAACTAGATAAATATGAAGATTGAGAGTTTTTGAAGGGTGTGATGTAAAATATTTGTTAAATTTATAAAAAATCTGTACCTTTGCTAGAAGTTCTAAAAGTCAGGAATATGCAGGAAAGTCTGGGTTTTGGATGTCCAAAAATCTTGTTGAGATAAGTTGAACTCTGGAAAATAAGAGTGTAAAGTGTAAAATGAAAGTAAAAATGTTTGGGTATTTTGGTCAGTTGAATAAATTGATTTCCTTACCTTATTATAGGACATCCAATGGAGCCATATCGAGGCTTGCATAATGGTTGTGTTGTGAAGATATTTTGGCTGTAGTTACCTTGTACTATGACATCCCCTCATAATGACTCAATTTTGTCACCCTGGATATAAAGCCAAAATCAGGGACCCATAGACTTAAGGGGACTTTACAAGATGATAAAGAATTCTGAAGACTAGATAACTTATGCTTAAGGCTCCAATGAATTTTAAAGAATCCCTGGATATTTGGTGAAGTATATAACCTTAAGTATTGAGCAGATTAAAGTAAACAAAAAAAAAAAGGATTATTTGGATGGTCCTAGACATTGAAACTAAGACATAAATAATTGCCCTAGATGATTCCTTATTTTAGGACATATATTTGAATATTATGATGGCAGATTATGTTGATGATTCTAATCATGAAAAGGAATAAATAATATTAGCCCAAGGAAGTCTAATTAACATTAATATTTGATTATATGTTATGATTTAAACAGATACAAAGTGTGCAGGCCATAGGTGGAAAGCCAACTTGAGTCGAAGGCGGGTGCTTAATCTGAGTGGGTAAAGCCAAGTGGCAACCATGTTGGCAAAAGAATCCATTGATGGCACACCAGATAATGCAGAGAAAACCAAGAAACGAAATCATGGTACAGCGCATAGAACACCCAGGACTTGACAGGTAATATAAGAGGATTATTACTTGGATAATGAGGTTACCTAGATAGTAATCATTGCCAAGTGAATATGTGGTGAACTTACAGAAGTCAACAAGACTCCAAATGGTCCGTGCCATCAGCAAAACACCATGAACAAAGCAAGAAACCACAACTAGAAGTAAAGAGTCAAGTAATAAACGCCAAGTGGAGTTAAGGTTTTCCAAACCACAATAGTTGGGAAATGATAGTGGCACATAACAAACCAAAGAAAATAAATTCTAAGCATTAAATTCACCTAAGAAATGAGCCTATAGAAAGATGCCAAGTGTCCACAATAACCAAAGGAAAGAATGCTATAAAGCCAAGTGAAATACAGTAACAAGGGTTCACCAAAAGATCAGTAGTCAAATGTCAAGTTGAAAAGCCGTAGTTGTGAGTCCTAAATTGGCAAAAAGGGCCACTAAATCCGTAGCATCAGTCAATTACCAATACTCATTACCCACTACGAAGCTAAGCGCCTATGTGAAGATGGCCAAGCGAAATGGTAGGCCCAACTCCTCTAGTTTGGGTATTTGCACAAAGGAAATAGCGAGATGTAGAGAAGGAAGAGTTAAACCATAGCTTAATCCCCAAGATGATGTATTTATGAAAATACCCTAAATGAATGTTTAAATGTATCCTAATTGTTATAATATTTGTACGCATGTTGTGAAATCTAAGAGATGCTTGCGAGAGCCAAGGTATATATGTGTATTGCATAAAGAAACCCAAGGGATTAAAAATTATAATGAAACTGGTCCTAAAGTTCAAGCATCTAGATGGTAATTCTATATGCCTATATGTGTGCATTCATTTTGAGATTCTTGGAATAATTTCTAGTTGTGGTAGTCAGGATTAAGGCTAAAGTCATTGGGCTTCCCATATGCAGGCATTTGTGTTAGTGTGTGTTCACACAATTCTTCCCTTAAACCCAAGTGAGAAGTGTAGCTATGTTATTTCCCTTAGGAGCTAAGCTCACCACTTGCAATTCCTTCAACGATGAAAGGATTCAAGTTTAGCAACAATCATAGGATAGAATCACCCTAAAGGTTTGAATTAGCCAATTTCCTTACTTAGTCGTAGAAGGATGTGTCATGGATGTTAGTTTTAGGATCAGATTTGCAATAAACAGAAATGAAACACAAGAACAAAGAACACAGCAAGATACCCTGGGAAAACCCTCCTTCTCGAGGGAGAAAAACCCAACAACAATATATCACATATATATAGAATAAAAGAGCAGCAAATCTGCTTTACAACAGGCCACACACTAGGCCGATCAGATATGATGAT
>VDFB02235826.1:0-14946 GCA_007258455.2 Sequoia sempervirens
TACTGATGTTAGGAAGACTCTGTCTGCAAATTTCGCCATCTGGAGGGTCCTTTAAACCAGCGCCCCTGGGCTGTACTTGCACTGGAAACAAACGGAGAAGCTCAAAAACGTGAAAACTCCATTTTAAGCTGATCTTTGGATGACTGCCACCGGAGTTCTGAAACTCGGATGACTACGTTTGACATCTCGTTGGATAAGCAGACTAGTTGAGAACAAATTGACTGTATCCGTCTTTGAAAATACCAAGATTTACCCCCTCTTCAAGATGGGCGCCCTCAGGCTAGAGGCGCGCTTTTCACTGAAAAGAGCAAATTTCTCATATTTGGAAATTTAGGAATTTCAACTTCTGTCGTTATTTGCCGGAGCTGTGAGTCTCGAAAAGCTTTGTTGGATAGCTGGACGGATAGCCAGACTAATTTTGAAGAGATTGACTGGATGCTTGAACACTTTAAACAAGATCTTGACCTTCATCAAGCTGGGCGCCCTTGGGCTATACTTGCACTTTCTGACTTTTCCTTTGAAAAATCTTCATAAATTGATCATTAAAAACTCCGTTTCGATCACTGAAATGACCGTGTGCAATGTGAAACGCCGTCGTGAGATGCTCCTCCATCGTGAAAACTCTATTCTGAGTCTCTGCTTCAGGCTCTGTTCAATAAAACTGACTTTGACTGACAAACTATTGACAAAAACTCCATGCTTGATATTGCCCAAAACTGTGTTTTACAACATTTTAACAAGATTTAGACTTTTAAATACAAAATGCCTTGATGAAGCAAAAATTTGGTTTGGATACAACACAATGTTACTTTTATTGGCTTTCTATGCAGAAGTAGGTTGAATATTACATTCGTCGATGATCTCTTTGTAGCCAGTCTAAGCCTTCCAATTGAAAGCTTGGAATATTACATCCATCACTCTTGGACACATCAAATGTTGCTTAGCAATTTCAGTGCACATTACTGAGCCCTGACATTGCCAGTCCAATACCTACTAATTAGATCATTGAATAGTGGTCAAAGAGATAAAGAATTTGCAAATTCCACTATATCAAGTACTGAAGGCAAGATAATTTCTCCTTTTTTAACTGCGTTTCCAGGATAGGGACAGCAATAAATATGGGAATGTGTTTCCTGTATGGTAGGGGATGATGATTAGAAAAATAGGAAAATTAAAAAAATATAGAAAATTTAAAGTTAAACTATTCATATTATTACAATTAATTCACTCAGCATATTCATTATAAAACCATATTACATAACAACATTAGAGTTGGATTGAGAATTCGTATGAGAGTTGACACACAAATTAACAAATTGTCATTGTTTTTATTGTCAGTGTGCATATATAACAAGTACAACAAAAATCCAAGGGCTATAACTACAAAATTATGAAAATGTAGAAAATGACATACCTGCTAAATCTTCCACTGCTGTATCTGATCTTTGTTTGGAAATTCTGCATCAAAATTCTCTCACATTTTTAAATATCAAAATTTAATGATAAAAATGGCAAGTTCTAAAAACCTAAATTTGAAAGGATAAATATGTTGTACACTTTAAAATCAAATTTAAGCTCAAATACTTTGCACAAATTCTAATATTCTGAATACAAATATGTAAATTTGAACGTAATACACTAAAATTTGCATTAAGTTGCACTTCCCTACAAAATTGAAAACTTTGAAAACTACTGCAGCAAATAAGTACCTGTACAAGACAATCCTGGTCAAAAATAGTGCTGCAGATTTGCTCCACAACATAAACCATATTCTCATTACATTCTATTAAATCATTGTATAATAGAGGCCTATTTTTAATTGGGGGACACCTATTGGCATAGTAAAAACAAATTTCATGCTATTAAGTAAACCTTGAAAATATGATTGTTAAATAAGGAGCTACATTTTCTATTTATTATCTATTGAAGTTTCTGAAAAATGCTAACGCATCTTCTTGCTTTGATCTAAACAGCAACTTATGATGGAAATCGTTTTTTCACAGAGACTGAAGGCATCCGCAAAGTATTGTATCTCATCTCCGTCAACAATTTTCTTAGCACGCTATTCTTTTGCAGTTATTTTATTATATGATTGTTGTCTTAGTAAGTAGGAGTCTTTGCAATGCTTAGGAAACAAACTCCCATGTAGATGATTAAAAAAATTGGTAACAGCATTAAAGTATGATATATTTTTCAATTTCCTTTCATGGAAAACTCAGAAAATCTATTTGACTCTCTCTAAGCAGGCAACACCTTTGCTGTTGACAGTGGCTGTTTTGGAGCTTAGTGATATTGCATTTGCTGTAAGTTTTGATGTGTTTTCTGCTGTTTTAACAGTTGAATAGACATGTTAGTAAAATCCATTGATTGCATTTTAATTTTGTTTCTGGTTGCAACGATCAGATGTGTTCATGTCCTAATTTGCAATCTGACAGTGCAAAAATGGATTTTCTTTTCAGGTGGATTCAATACCAGCAGTTTTCGGTGTTACAAGAGACCCATTCATAGTTTTCTCTTCAAATATGTTTGCAATTCTTGGTAATACACCAAATAATTATATCTTCTAGGGATGGGTTGAACTTGAATTTGTGTTCTTTTGTTCAGTGATTCTATATATCATGAACTCATTCTTATTTTGAACCAATGTAACCTTTTAAGGAAAGGAATGAATAGAAGAGTAAAGCAACCACAGAATAGTTTGGGTACTAGAAGATAATGTACCCTCAATTGTTCAAAGTACAACTTAGAAGCTCCCTAACTGTGCTAGAATCCTGAAATTTTAGAATGAAACAACAGAATGCAACACAGAACCAGCCATGATGCATCAGAAAATATTAAGTTAATGGAGGAGTCTTTTGAGAAGACATGGACATGTTTGAACTGATTTAGAAACATTTGAAGCTCATCCTTTTCAACAGATCAACAAAGAAAAATTTCAACTCTCATTCATCTTCTTTTGTTTGTGTAAATCTAAGCTACCGGTTTGGTTTTGGATTTGGGTTCGTTAATACAAAAACATATAAAAATCAGAAATATATACATATTTGCAGCAGTAATTAATTTCAAAATACACCACCATATTAATAGTCAAATAACATATCAAAAATTCACCACCACTTTCATAGTCAAATATTAAAATTATTATTCATATGATTATACAATTTAATACCATTTGTTTATAGATAGGCATACTACATTATCCTTCAAGGACACTTACCATAGGAAAGTAGAAGATTTGCTATATGTGATGATCACTAGTGGCAATGAACAAAGCCTCAATGGTTCATGCCTCAGTGATGACCAAGGAATGGTGACTAGCAACAATCAACTAGCAATTGCCTATCAATCATACTGCAACATGTTTTGGGCCTTTTGCAAATTTTGTTTTGAGATATTTTACAAGAGAGTGAGAACATGCATGCTGTAACCAAAGCAATCCCTGCCTTGCACACATTTGTTTAAAAAAACTGAAAATCTTAAACCTTACGTATAGCAAAAGAAATGAAATGCTTTAGGTCAAAAAGATTGATAGATTAGCGTGTGATTTAGCTTTAAGTGTGATTCCAAAACTCAGTTTAATGGCTATGCTGTGTGATCTGTACTTCTGAATAAAAGATCTCTACAAGTAACATCAGATGTATCATACATCAAAACAAATTAAGTTACAAAACTCTGTACTTAAGTAGACCAACAAACTCAAATTTGGCAATGACTGCCACCTGCAAGTTATAAACCAGTATGCATCGATTAACCTTGTATGTTGAAATCGAACCCACAGTTAGCATTTCGTACTCTGACTGAACCCACAGTGTAATTTCCGAACCTTGGTTGAACCAGTGTCGAACAAAACCAAGATTTCAAACTCTGGTCGTTTCGAACCCGAACCAGGAGGCAAAAGGCAGCGAACCGGTAACTTAGGTGTAAATAGGTATTTTCCATTAGTGGGTCCTATTTACATGTTAAGTTTACTTAGGTCCTAGGGAATCTTTCTAGAAGGTTGTTAGTTGTCATAAGATCTTATCTATCTTTTGACATTTAATGATTGTGTCCTAAGTCATTTAATATTAGTTGTCTTATGTCATAGGATTAAGACACTTGTTATGATTTTGTCTAATCTTTTGTCTCATCCTGGCTATATAATTAGGTTGTCTCATGTAACAATCATATCATCATAATCTATCATTTGCATACTTTGATAGAATAACATTATTCTCTCATAGCTGATTTCTCTTGTGCTTTCATGAAGTTCCTAGATCTTTGGTGGCTATAATCTTCAGCCAGATCTCGCATGGTGTAGAGCATTCTATACCAACTCTTACATCTTTCAACTAGTATTGAAGTAGATGTTTAATTCTAACCAAACAAATGTCTTTTATATGTCTAAATAGGCAAACCAAAAAGAAGTCTGCTTTAATTGAGCATTCGGTTTTGTTTACCAAGGGTTTGAGAGGAACACTTATAGAAAAAAAATGTTTCTAAATATATTTACATGGAAGAAGGAAATTAGTAGGGTTTTTAGAAACATTACTCAAATTTTAGGCACTTAGTTATGTCCATAGGTACAAAAGAAATGTCAATGAATGTTATTGTCTGAACACAAATCTTAAATAGAATCCAATATAACTACACAATCAAATTTTTACTTGATATAAGTACACAATATTTGTGGTGGGTATGAAAGAGTGAATTTTTTCATCTAGGAGTATCATCTACACTTAACCAAATTTGTCATGTCCCTGAATTGGAGGTATGGCGATTTAATTAAGTTGTCCAAATTATTGATATTTCATGAGGATAGCTTAATTGATGATTTAAATAAATCAAGAGGTGTTATTAAATTAATTATTTATTAAGTTATTCCCAAAAAAAAAATCAAAAGGGATGACTTTATATTTAATTAATTTAATAATAAAGTGACTAAAAATAAAATAATATCAAAAAGTCACTTAATGAAATAAAATAATATTTTATTCTAGAAGCTTCTTGGTGATGAGGTATGAAAAGTATAATAAGAAGCTTTGGCTATGCATTTGAGCATCTTGAGTTGAATACATCTTTTCTACTACATTGGTAAGCTTGAATGCTTGAAAAGTTGACTTCTAGTCTTCGTTTGTGAAAGACCAAACCTAGTTGGTTAAGTGCCAATTTTGGTTGTGAAATATCAACCCTCGTTGGATATTGGGGAAAGTTACTTCAGACTTTCTACTTGTGCTTCATTGGTAAAATTTTGTGGCCTTTGGCCAAATTTTAGAGAAAATTATTGGAGAACATTTTTGGAGTAGTTTGGTGAATTATTTGAGGTCTGTAATTTTGTTTCAGTCTGCAGACCAGCCATGGGATGAATTGCATTTTCATTCATTGCTCTTCACTAAGGTGTAATGAACCAGACTAATTTTTTTTTTGTTTTTTCAAATGCAATTACAATCAACATGCACCCGTTAAGGTTAGCTCTAAACCAAAACGTTGCGTAAGCAACTCTAACCAAGAATGTACACCAGGATCCCGATGTGGGCAAGGTGTGAGCATATGGTCAGAGGATCTTGTTGATGCGTGTTTTATGACACACCGAACACTCTAGAATAAAGAGTCCAAAGACGCTCTATCCTCTCTTGAAAAATTACCTCTTATGCTAAGATTGCTAGAAAGGTCATACGGTAATTCCAATGTTTCGTTTGGGGGGATGGTCAAGCTCAATGGATGATGTGATATGCTGATTTCACAAAGGGACCTTGGATAATGAACTTACTCAAAAGTAGGGATTTGGATTGATGTGACGTTGAATGCTCTTGTATTTTTGGGATTTTCAGTTTTGAGATAAAATAAAAGAAAAAGGGATGAGGGTTTAGAAACTAGACTTACGCTAAACTACTCCTACGAACTTAAGAGACAAATGCTGGATAGTGAAATTTAAACCAATCTTTGCTTTGCCAAGCAAAATGACTACAACTAGACAAAGATGGTGCAATCTTCAAATGGGATTTACGAACAATGTCCTATTACACAATACCACCATCAATTCGAACAATGTATATAGGTAATAGAATTCAAGTTAAACAGTTTCAACGTTCAGACTAACCTTGCACATCAAATTGAAAATCATTCAATTGAAAAAGGTATGAACTAACTTCACTATTTCCAACACTATCAATCCTTCATTCATCTAAAGAAATGTTAAAACTAATTTACTTTATTGAAGAAATTATGAAACCATGCAAGCTCTCAAAATAACAAATGCTCAACTCTGAATCAAATTATTATTTGAATAGCACTAGTAGCAACAATTTCACAAGTCTCTCCCTGAATGAATGAAATGCGTGGGGTTTATATAGGCACCCCAATTACAAAGCAACGGCCCAGATTGATTTGAGATCAATGGCCAAGATTATTTCAAGAAACCCTAACCCTAAAAAGCATAACCAACTCAAAGGACACATGGCACAAGCAAGACGAGCCACTTGGAGTATGGCAAACAATGACACCTTGCAAATCATTCGAGCAAGTGGGAATCCAAAATGCAATTCCCATTGGACTGCTCCCTAGCTGCAAATGCAAGAAATTTCGCTAACACAGAATCCAGCTCCTCCATTGATATGCTCGGCATAGAATCCAGTTGCACTCCCATTATGTCCAAGGTTTCAAGGCACTGGGTAAAAGTACTTTCCCACCTATCTTCCTGTTTCTGAAAGTTATCCATAAAGGTCAAAAGGGAAGACATATCATCAAGCTGATTCTCTGTAACAATCTGCACTTCCTTGAAGTAAATATTCATCACATTTTTCTTCAATCCTTCCAAATCCAAGCCATTTGCATCATGATGCTCCTGCCCTGTTAATCCTTCAAGAGAAGTGAGGATCTTAAACTGAATTTTGTCAATTGCATTCCGTAGAACATCACATTCTTCCTTCATTCCATCATATATCTTCCTTTTAGCCAATAAGGAATGATACCACCTGCTGAAATCATACGAGGCTCCTTCCTCAATAACACCTTCTTGGATTAATATTTGCAGGGAAACTTCCTTCAAAACCTTCAAACGAGGTATCACTTTGTCATTTACATACTGGAAGTCTTCCCAATTGTCCTCAATTTGACCAATTTCTGTCATAAGCAAGGCAGATCTGTCGTAAGTCTGAGCACATTTCCCCAAGAATTGCTCCATCTGCTTTGAGATATTATTGATCCAACTCTTAGTTGCTTGGCTTGTGGTCCTCATCGCTTCAAGAGTATCAAAGGATTCCGGAGGAAGAGATGATGGCCGAATAAAAGCTTCACTTTCTTGGCGCAAAGGGGCTGTTAGCTGCTGAATGAACTCCATTAACCTTAGATTTTCTAACTCTAGCCTTTCCTTCTTCTCTTCTGTTTTGTCGAACTTCTCCTTGATAGCCTTGGAAGTGTCTGCTAACTCATGGAAATCCTGTTCTATCGTGGTTGGCCCAATGTCCAACGTTGTAACTTCATAATCCATTGGAGTAATCTGGTCTCTAGGCTTGTCAGCTTTTGGGACTGCAACTTGTAAGATTCGGGATCCTGCTTCATTCCTGATAATCTGAGAATACTTTTTAGGCTTCCTTGGCATTTTAGCTTTGCCAATCCTCTCTAAGAAGTTTTGCATGCTTTCAACTGGTTGAACTTCATCTAGTGGTCTAGACTTCTTCATCAAACCCTCTGTCAACCAAGCCGGGATAGTGGATAATTCCATCCCATCCTCTAGTTGAATATCATCATTAATTCCTTTCAGAGCAGAAATTACTTCATCTCCCAGCTCTTCATTGTTTCCAAGGACCTCAGTATCCCCCATGCCTTCAATCATCAACGTATCACCTCCTTCCAAACTCTCAGTGAGGGCTTGCTCTTGGAGAGAATCCAACTGTTCTAACTCTTGAAATTCGACCTCTTGCTCATGGCTTGGTTCGATCTCAGCAATGGACACTTTTTCTATTACTCCAACAGATAAAGTACTTGAAGATGATGGAATTTCACTCACTTTTTGCTTCTTATTTTCCAATTCTCTGTCAGCTGATTCCTTTTTCTTTGTGTGAAGATCTTCACTCACTACCTTTCTCTTGCTAGGACATGAAAGTTCATCAAGACTTTCTCCACCTGCCTCACCCTGGCTTTCCTTATTGCTCAATGTGGCGTAGGTAAGAGTAACTCCTTTTCTCAATTTGCTAATCTGATTATCTACCCACTCCCTAGAATAAGCTATAATATCCTTCATCAATATGTCCAAATCAGTCAACTCAGGTTGAGTCCAGTTGGGCAACAAGATAGGCTTGTCCTTTTCCTGTTCAAATTGGGAATGCACGTAGTCTCCATTGTCTTTTACTTGGTCAGGTATAGGGAATAAATCACACCTTTTTACAAGTTCAATTGGAATTCTGGACCAGATCTTCTTCCTGACTCCATATTTGTCCACCAAGTTAGACCAATAGTCTTCAATCTGCATAACATGAAGGGACTTCTTCCCGTGAACTCTCAAGTATGGGTCATAATCAGACCTTGGATTATAAGTGCCGAACTTATAAAATGGCAACTCTAACTTTGCTGCCTTGGCTGATTGCAATGAGGGGCAGACTTCTAGCATTTTCCCAATTGCAACTGGAAAATCCACTCCTTGTTTGTTCCTTTTCCCTTGAATAGAATCTATATACACCAATTGCCTTGCAACTTCAAGCATAACAATCTTGTCTGTTGGATACCGAGGAAGTCTATGCGGAGCATCTGAGAATCCATGAACTCTTATGTATGTAAAGGTTGGAAACTGGATGAACCAAGATCCGAATTTATCAAGCATCACCATAGCCTCCTTGGATAGCCTTTTTTGAATTGCTCCTTGAAGCACTCGCGTGATATACATAAGGAAGGCGTCATTGGTTATCTTATAATTGTCCTTGTAATGCAGCTGGAGCTGTGGGTAACAATCATATGCTTTGAGCTGATCTTTTTGAAGTCCAACTTCCCCTCTGCAAATCAGTCCTCTATACTTAGTAAACCGTGCTAAGATATAAACCACGTAGGAACTCATATAGAAGGTTTTAGTCTTCTCCAAGTTTCTCAACTCGAAATCAATGTTATCACTTATTAACTTTGCCCAATTTATTGCCTCCATTCCCAATACGACCTCCTCTACATATGAAAACATCCATACTTCGAAGAAAGCTCCTTGAGAGGTACCCATAATCCTGTTAAGCATATGAATCATGTCACTGTACTTTGCTTTAAAATCTGTGCAAATTAATCTTTTTGGCAACTTAGAGCGATGTCTTTTGGGTTCCTTCATCCAGTTGGAATTGACTATGTCCATACAGGATTCTTTAGCTTGATCAAACATGGCCTGTGATTCCTTTTGAGTCCTATTCAACATTTTTTGACGATGAGGAATACCAAATACCTCCCTGACTGAATCCTCCGTGAAGTATGCCAAGGTGATCCCATTAGGTGTTTTAATGGATCTTGTCTGCGGATTGTATCTTCTGGCACACTCAACCATTAGCTCACTGCATTGAACTGCAGGTGGAAATCTTGCTGCTTGATGAAGTCCAGACTTAACGATGTTAGTTGCAATAGGTGTGGGCATTTCGTGTTGAGTACCAAACATCCTTTTCTTGTGTTGAATCGCATTGAACTGCTCAAAGTTGGTATCCGCTACCTTCTTCCATTTCGAGGACAATTGAGATTCTGGATAAAACTCCTTGAGGACTTCCTTTACTTGGGCTTTTCTAACTCCACCTCCTACGTTCTTTGAAGTAGACATTGTGCCTGTACGAAGCTCGGAGTTAGAATATTTCACAAATTTGTAAAAAGAAGGGCGATTTTATGGCTAGAGAAATTTTTAAAATTAATTAAAAAAATCCAGAATTTAATTGAAAAGGCTGATTAAAGAATAAATTCTTAATGAAATTTTATCCGCCTTTATTATTTTTAAAGAGCATTCATGGAATTTTTAAATAATTTTCTGGACTTTTAAAGATTTAAACTGAAGTTTTCTCAAATCCAAGATGAAAAATCCTTTTCCCTTCTTTAAAAGTTGCCAGTAGTAACCTTGCAGCTGCTTGAGAAATCTGGAAATGGAAGAGGAAAAACCAACACTATGTTCTGGAATCAAAAATCTCCTTGCAGCTGAAGAAGAAAAAACGTGCTTAGCTTGAGAAGAGCTTGTCTGTGAGAAAATTTGATTTGCAAATAATAAAAAATA
Organism: Sequoia sempervirens; assembly: GCA_007258455.2. Classification (NCBI taxonomy): domain Eukaryota; kingdom Viridiplantae; phylum Streptophyta; class Pinopsida; order Cupressales; family Cupressaceae; genus Sequoia; species Sequoia sempervirens. Next base: position 10,196 of record VDFB02235826.1, read on the forward strand.
AGCTCACAAGGCCTTCTTTTATAATAAAATCTTTCCATATTGGTTTAGGTCGACTTCTTCCTTAATTGGGTGCCTTTGCTTTAAAACGAAAAAACAATCTTATCTCTTTTTGATTTTTTGACTTTTCAACCAAGGGCGCCCTTTCTCAATAATTGATAACTTTTTAATGAAATTTAAGTTATTTAAAACTTCTTGCCTTGTGCAAATTCGACTCCCAAGTGGATTTATTCACTTTCCAACTGGATTTTTCAACCTTTCATCAAGGTAACTCTTTGCCTTGTCAATTTCTTCAATTTTCATCTTGGAAGTTCGATTTTCAACTGGACTTTTTAACCTTTCAAGTGAATTTCGACTTTATATAGAATTCTTGAAGTCCCATTCGAATTCTTCATTTGCCTTAGTCAATTTTTATCATTTTCCAACTGGAATTTCGAATTTTCCAACTGGATTTCCTTTTTAATAGGCGAATTTTAGCAAGATTTTCATATGGACGAATTTCAATTGGATTTTTAACTGGATTTCTTTTGACGAATGGATTTTCCAAGTGGACTTTTCAAAGATCCAACTGGATTTTCTTATGGGCGCATTTATCCATCCTTAGGCGAATTTCTCCACAACTTTCTTGCTTTTTACTTGCTTTTTTACTGATCTTCTCTCTTGATGGCGCGATTTTTCAATTGATTTTTTAGCTTTTCCATGCGCCTTTTCTTGCTTTTCTCACTTTTGCATGTGCTTTTCTCATGATTGCATGCGCTTTTCTCATGATTTTTTTGATTTTTTAAGACTTCTGCTTGATTTTTGCTTGCTTTTTAATTCCAAAAGTGGAAACTTTCAACTCCACTGCCTGCGAGACCTAGCACTTTCTAAAAATAGAAACTTACTAAAAATAGAAAAAAACAAAAGCAACTTTCTAAAATATAGTAAATTCCAGTTGGTCGAGAAATGCCAAAAACGAAAAAAAAGCAAAAAAGCAGAATCCCTAAAAAATAGGAAGTGTCAGAATTGAGTGAAAGCACAGGTGATCCTCGTCTACCGGGTCTTCTAAGCACTTCTATGACGTTTACCTTCAATTTCAGGCCCAAATTCTCAACTTGGCTCGGGTGATGACTCCAGACTTTGACATGAAATTTTCAAGACACCAGAGACTATGAAATTGTTACTCAAAGCTAAACCCTAAAAGCAAACCAGTGAGGGTCCCCATTTGCAATGGGTCGATGTGTGAAATAGGTCACAACAGATCTAATGCAGATGCAAACTGAAAGGGAACTCTAACCAAGAATGCATCTAGGATAGACGGGCATATGGTCAGAGGATCAAGATGCAGATGAGCTGAAGTAACTCTAACCAAGAATGGCGCCGAGTGATGGTGAGCATGTGGTCAGAGGATCCCTACAACTACTAACTGAAAGTAAATAGGCGGCAAGCCAGCCTCTTCCACTTGTTCAGTGGGAAGTACATGTAAATTCAAAGAGGAGAAGAGAGAATTGCTGACAGTACTACTGTTCAGCTTACAATAAGTTAGAGAGCCTGCCAAGAACACAAGATTAGAAGCTTCAGATGCTGCAATAATTTTAAATAATCTCCAATGCCCCCAAATCCCTTTAGTATCAACTTCTCACTCACTAATAACTTTTTCCCAAGTCTGATATGACTGATTATGACAGAAAATTGCACAGACCAGCAACACAACAACTTACTAAAATGCTCACAAATCACTCTAAACTCACCCAAATCACATGAGACTAAATGCATTCAACCCCTAATATGATGGCGCCCCAAAAGTGACTGAGAAACCAACCCAAATAACTCCTATTTATTTAGCACGGAAATCAATGCATCCTTAGAAAAGTACAACCCTCAAGGAGGGGCGATTTTGCTCCATAAAATTCAAGACACATTTAAAAAATCTGAAACTTGACATCTTTGGAAATTGCATCATGTCCCTTCATTGACATCTCTGAACCTGGGATTAGCCTATCATCTACGACCCTCGTAGGTGATAAATTTAGTTGAGGGTCATGTTGGAGCTTAGCTCGGCTTGATTGGCGAGTTGGTCGATTGGCTTTACCGTTTGGGCTGATCGGACATTTCTTGTAAGAGATTGCTATTTTAGCGATTCTTAGGTCCAGTAGGACCCTGCTATTTTTTAGTAGTAAGGGTTTGGCACTGATTTCAAGAATCCGTACCTTTGTACTTGCTGTTTCTGACACAGCCGCACCTGTACCAGGCCGTACTTTCATCCCAGAGAGGCGTACCATCTTTAGCAAGCAAATCGCTTACCTTAATCACAGTCTGCCATCACCATTTTGGGCGCATCCCTTCTTGGCATCATTAGAGATCATCAGACAGGAGGAGGAACAAGTATTTATTGCAGCCGTACTATACTGCAGCCAATCAGGTTTTCAATAAATATCATTGCTTTTCTCATTGCATGTACTTGGATTGTAATTGTAATCATTCCAGAAGATTGAATAATAGTCAGGCATCAGTATTTGTTATAGATTCTGTAGTTTCTAGAGATATATTATTTTATTTGAATTTATTATCATTTTCAAGCAAAATCGCAATTTCTTTGTTTTATGCAAAACACTTACCCTTAGGATGGTTTGCTTCTGATTCCTTTGTAGAAACCCTTAAGTATGATGCGCCTTGATGAACTACTGCCTCCTGAATGAAAACCCTGACAAAATCTCTGATGCTGAATGTTCTGTGAAGTTCAATGATTTCCTCTGGATGAAGAAACCTCTGTGCTGGCAATAAATCAGATGTTATTTCACACCCTCTGAACTGCTTTCAATGGAGATGGCTCGTTCCCCAATGAATTCGAGACTGAAACCCTAAGTTTCTGTGCTCAGACAAAACTTGACCAATTTCAATATCAATAATCACATAATGGCTCGAAATCCAAGGCAAAATGGCTTATACCCTCAAAAGTGCGATTTCCACCAAAATAGGGAATCATTAAAATATTCGCACTTTTTATTTAATTATTTTCAATAGTCTCCAGCCAAATATTTATTATAAATTTAATTGCCAAATTGGCCCTTCTCTGATGATGGCGACCCCCTCAATCAAAATCACTTAAGTTATAATTAAATATTATAACTTTATATTATAATCTCCAATTAATTAATATTTAATTAATACAATTAAATATTAATATCTCTCTCATTAATCATCCGATGCCTAATCCGTCTGAAGCTGACGAACACTGAAGTGATTTTGAACACTGCCAAATCCATACTGCTAAAAATAGCAGGGGTCCCACGCTGACTGCCAAGAACTGCTAAAAATAGCAGCAAGAAATGTCCGTCCGAGCCCAAGCAGAAAGCCAAGTCAAACTCACCTTAGGCGGAAATTTGGAGGCCAAGCTCCAGCGTGACCCTCAATCCAGTCTATGTCGGCCCTCACGAGGGTCGTGTAAATGGAAACTAATCCCATTATAGAGATGTCGAAGGGACATGACATCGCCCGCCGGAAATCAGATTGGTTCAATACGCAGAACTGCACTATTTTTATTTCAAGAGATATGATCAATTCTTACAATCAACTGTGATAATCAGCAACTCCAGAAACAAGACTAAATGCAAGGAAACTGAACTAATATGCTGGTAACTCAAATGCAATACTCAAAACAAACTTACTACAGTCTACCCCACTGGCCTGAGTTGCTATCTTTCAAGCAGAAGATAGGCCAAGCTAGGAGGAATTGGCCGCTCCCTCAAAACAATGTCACCACTTACGGCGGCATGTCTTTCTTGAAAATATGAGATGTCCAAATGAGAAGAAGCCAACATTTATAGACGGGAAGAGAATCCTCTAGAAGCTTCAAGAAGGGCGCCCTAATTTCAAATTTGAATTCAACTTATTTCCCTCCAAAGGTGGCGTCCATTTCTCAAGGCAATATTTTCACTTTATAAAAATTAATCTCTCTCCATAAGTAGGTGTCCCGCTTCTCCAACCCTTAATTTGGCCTTAAAAATATAAGTTATCTCCACATGAAGCATTTACCCATAAAGTCCCCCTTTTTAAAACAACATAAAGTTGTAATGCTAGGCCAAGGGGTTATAATATTAAAATATAACATTATACTATAAAAATAACTTCTCTCCAGAGAAAGCATCTAAGGGCCAAAAATCAAATTATCAACTGAACTGGTTGAATACGAGAGCCAACTGTACTGTAGCCAACATGACCACTGCTAGAAATAGAATTTACTAAAAATAGTAAATTCATGAAGTTGCTCGAAACACCAAACCGACTATACCACTGCGAAGCTCTCTAAAAACTCAGAAATAATCCGCAATCCAATTTCCAAACTTCAAGCAACAACCTCCTCAAAAACAGGAAACCCTAATTTCACCATCCGAGTAGCCTACGGGTCTCCGGAATAGGCCAACGGTCAACTGAAACGATCACTTTTGAGAAGGAGACATTACATAAGGGGACAAAATTTGTGGGTATTGGAGGGATCACTTTCTCTTGCGAAGACAATCATTTCTACAATAATTTTGGAGGCCAATACTGCTGCATTTATTTATACAAAAAGTTGCTAGGCAAGAACAAGGGCGACGGCTTTAGAGGATTGATTCATCACTCAACAAACTTCATTTTTGCTGATTGCTATTGGACAAGTTCGCCAATCAGTTCTCAGTCATTTCAGCATATTAATACCAGGTTCCTTCATGTCATTTAAGTGAAGTTTCATTGTTACATCAGCTTGTAATAGGCGCTGCTATAGAGTTCATTGA
>VDFB02235829.1:0-13729 GCA_007258455.2 Sequoia sempervirens
AGGATGAAATTCATGCTGTCATCGATCAAAATGCCTTCAAGATCAATGGTTGCTCGCCATCCCATGATCAGGAATTGTAGGATGGCGATATCACGAGCGGGTGACACGTGTCCCATCTGAGGATCAAATTTAATGCATTGTTCATCAAGCTGTCAGCTGATTTTAGTGCGTTCCCCACCATCCGCGATGGTGCTTTGGATGATTCTTGAAATCATAGGCTGACTGCCGCATTAATTTGTACAAGGTGGGGCCAAGGAGTTACTCCATCACCGTACAGTAATGCTCCTTTCCTTTAATGAATGTTTTATTTTTTGAAGGATGGAATTAGCTGCCATCGAAGCAATAAGTTTTAATAATTTTTAGTCATTTAAAGATTTTTATTTTTTGATATAGGTATATTTAGACTTTTGATGGCTTATGTACAATTATGCATATTCTTTTATTTATTATATTTTTTGCAATATCATGTTATTCTTGATTAATGACATTATTTGTTTGTCATTTTTATTTGTTTTGTTGAAAAATATTTTATCTTTACTTTACATCTATGATTATTTCAAAATTATCTAATTTAAAAATTATAAATAAAAACTTATTTTTATTAATCTCTTGAAGTACCTAGGTCCTAATCTTTTGTAGATTAATAACTATCTAAATAGCTATTTCTTTCCTTTATTTCTATAAATGTGTCTCATGTCTCTATTGAAATTTGTGAGATGTGTATGTAATTCTTAGCACAACACTCTTAGAGATTAGGATTTATTTTCACATTTATCTATTTTCTTATTGTTTCTATTAGTGGCTAATTAAATCTTCATTGAAAACCTACAAAGAGCTTGGGTCCTTCAATCTCAAAGCTTGTCTAATTTCTTGATGAGAATCATTCACATTGATTCCCAATATTGTGCTCCAATTGCATGATACATTTATAAAATGTACTTGGTAATTTAGTAGGTGGTTGAAATATTAGAGTAACAACAAATGGTTCTTTTCATTTTTGGCACATGATTGGCCATTTTACTATGTTAAATTTTTATTTTCAGTTTTATTTTCATGGTTTTCATGTTGTCAAATTTTCATACATTTCTTAGTCTTTTTTAAAAAATAAGTGAATGTTCTATTAGTGTCACAATCTTGCTAAATATCATGTATAGAAATTACAATATAAACTACCAATTATAGAGTATAACAACAAAATGAATTTAAAACTTTACATAGAAACCATGTTTTAGAATAATTCAAAGATAAAGGATACCATTCTCCTACAAATCACTATTTATAGAAACCCTATATGTAGCCACATTTTCACCTCAAAATCAATAGAATAAATTCTCATGCATTGTTTCTATAATGAATTTAGAGGAATAAATTATAAGATTTAAATTCAATAATGAATTTAGAAAATATTAAAATCAATCAAAGGAATTGTTTCTATTATCCAAAATGCTATATAGAAGTAAATCTTAAGCTCAATCTTAAGCCTAACAATAACCACTAGTGAACCTTATCTAATTCAACCTTAACCTTACAGTTTAGCCCAAGCCATGGCCTTAACCCTAGCCTAGTTGAACCCTAGCCTAAGGTGGCTCTCTGGCCCTGAGTTGAGAATCTAACCCTAATTAAACTCTAGCCCTAATTGAACCCCAACCCTAACCATATTTGTTCCTAACCCTGGTATCTCACAAATACAAGATCAAGACCTTTCCAACTCTGGTAAACCTTATTGGATAGTGATAAAAGCTACCTTATCTTTCAATAAGGTATAATTTTTTTGTTATACAACATGCCCCTTAAAAATTGGAGATAGGCACTGCAAAAAGAAGGTAAACACTAATGAAAATGGTCAGTGGTATTGTGGAAGATGTGATAAAACTTTTCCTAAATGTGATTATAAATATATACTTCAATGCAAAGTGCAGACATTTTGCTTTTAAATTTATTTTTCTTGGTTGATTGTTGTTATAGACAGAGTTGGTATGATTTCAAATTTCAATGTGTACCCATATATATAGGAATTGAGATAAACAATGGCTAAACAATAATGAAATCAAATTGATTGCTTTCCAAATTCATATTCCTTGAAAATGTAAGCATTTTTTTTCAAGTCAATAGGCATCTTGATAAAGATAACTCTGGCGTGTTTTATATTATTAATTAATATAGGTATGCTAGTTAATTAAATTATTAACTATATTTTTATTTGTATTATATATTAGATTGTTAAAAGATGCTAAAATCTTAATACTAAATATATAGGAGAAAATGGTTAAAAGTTACATATTTTTCAAAATAAAGTATTAATATCTTTCTCTGCTTATCTCTCTCTCTCTCTCCCCTCTCTCTATATCTCCTTGTATATAGATTATCTTTCCATCTCTCTCTCTCTCTCTCTCTCTCTCTCTCTCTCTCTCTATATATATATATATATATATATATATATATATATATATATATATATATATATATCCCCCCTCTATCTGCCTATCTCTCTATATATTTATTTCTCCCTCTATCTCTCTCTATATCTCTGTCTATTTTTATCCCTTTTCCTCTCTCATTCTATATTCATCACTACCTCTATCTATAAGGAGAGATACAAAGGTGAAGCATTGGACCTTCCCAAAGATCCACCAATCTCAACACTACTCCCAACTATTTTGAGCATTTAAGTACATATTGTATGCTAGATTAGGAGGCATGTGTCAAAGCTCATATTTATTGATGCAAAATAGGTCCAAAGTCACAAATTTGGGGTAGAGTTAGTTATAGTTTTGTAAAAAATTTCAAGTGCCACATAGAGCAAAGATATTCCAGTTTTTTAGATCATCATGTCATCAAATTTGGCACTTCATCAACATTTTATTATCTTCATCAGCATTAGCAAAATCAAAAGGGTATGTACTTGAATCCCTTGCATTAAATTTTTCTATATATATATAAATATTTTAATATTTTCCTCAAATCCATAATATATATATTAGTGTGTATTTATTTATTGCAATAAAGAATTAACCTAAGTAACACATTAAGAATTCTAAGGATTTGTGCTTGGAAAAATGAATAACATTTTTTTTTGTTGGATGTAGGTGTTGTCCTAGTTTAGAAAAGGCTCAAAATATGAATAGGATTTGAAGGCCATATATTATGGTAGCTTACAATGCAAAAGAAGGAAGGAAATCTATTATCAATTTTAATCTACAATTTAATACCATATGAAAAATCACATGTAGTATTATCTACAGCTAATTCTTGACATATTAATTTTATAAAATACACTTGTGCCATACAATAAACTTCTCCCAAGAAAGAAACCCTAAGTGAACATTAATTGAACCCTAATTGTAGATTCATAGCTCTAATCATAACCCTAATTGAACCCTAATTGTAGATTCATAACTCTAATCATAACCCTAAGGGAACACTTATTGAACAGTAGTCCTAATTGTACCATAACCCTAACTTTGAACTATGGTTGAACTCTAATCCTAACCCTAACACTAATTCTTATCCTAATTGAACCTTAACCCCAACCCTAACACTTCTGTTATCACAGTTGAACCTTAACCCCAACTAATCTAGTTAACTTTTTTTTATAAAGGTGTAGCAAGCCCATCTATGGCAGGAGATTTATCCTTTTTATATGTTCTAATATCTTTTACAACCTCATCCTTAGAGATATCTCTAGTAGGCCAATCATTGTCTTCCTCTTTGATTTTCCTAGGGATGACTTGTGCACAATGATCTTGGGATTTTTTATAGTCCACATTGCTATCTTCAACAAAGAAAATATTTTAATAGAAAGATTAAATTCATTTATAACTAAAAGAAAGACCATTTTATATGTTGATTATTCACCTAGATTGATCAATTTCTTCCTAGAATTTTTTCTCCTTTATATAATTAAAGAAGAAATCAAAGCCTTTATCTCCATTTTTTAGCCAATTTATTTTAGCCCTAACTTTTAAACCATGGATCTTCTTAATTTACAATATTCTCAAATTATGCTTGAATCTCACCAACTCCTCATTCAAGGACTCATGCAATTGAGGTTAGATGGAGATAAAATCTTATTGAAGCAAATCTTTGATCTCCTTCCATCAAAGGCTCTTTTCTGCTACTTTGGAATAGGGACCTTGAGTTGGTAACATTACAATCCATGTTTTCCAGTGTGGAAGGGAATTTTTTAAGCAAAGAATCCTATCGATTAAATTTTTTTAGCAAATATTAACTTCTTATATTAAAAATAATTTAAATATTTTAACACATGCATTAGATGGACCTTTGGTTTTTGATGATTTAGAGATATTATGTATTGATAATTGTGTGATTGAAAGGTTTAACAAATATAAGTCATTTGGAAAAGCCTATGGAATCTAGGTTGAGCAAGTGATTAGATATGGACTCTTTTGCATTGAAAGAGGTGTAATATTATATAAGGAAATTGAGGGAAAAAAGGAACTAAATAATGATCTCAAATGGTGAGAAAATAAGTCTATCTAGAATTTAGTAATTATATATATATATATATATATATATATATATATAAAGAAATTGATACAAATACACAACTAAACAAAAGTGCATATTTATTTTAAATGTTTGATATATGTTATTCATTACATATTTTTTTAAATTTTGTATGCTTTTGGTTGGAGTTACTGTTGGAAGGAGGAATATAATTGTAAACTATATATATTTTAAGTAAATCTATATCTTTTAGTATTTAAAATTACTCAAATAGTTTCCTCATTGATATCTTGTTTACTTTAACATACACCATAATAGAAGTTCACATGCACATCAATCTCAGAGAAAAAATATATATTCATGCCCTTTTTCATTACTATTTTTGGTAAACTTTGAATAGATTGTCCCTTGTTCAATAACAAGTCTACAAGTGGGATATTCTTGTGTGAATTAATCTCATGACATTACCCTACCTTGCATAAGATCTACTAGTGCAAACTTGACGTAGTAATTATCAACCCTACACATTTAAAATTTAAATTCAATTTAAATCTTGACAGCACCCTCCCACTAATCATTGTGAGCTTACCTAATGCATGTTTATCTTGAGTTGCATGTTGTATTTTACTTTAAAAAAATCATTTAAGCATTTAAAATGATCAAAGATTATTAGGACAATGAGGATTTATCAAAAGAACATTTTCATTGAGAGAAATGTAATAACATTTTCTCATAACATATATCATCATTTCTCTAATCATTATTTCTATGTCATGGAATTGGTTTGGTTAGGGCTCTAATTGAGGAGAACATAATCCTCACAATTTAGCACATTCCCTAAAAATGTTACTAAACACTTTCTATCTATATTGAGGTTCAAATATTAGAAGATCAACACAACTAAATTCTAAACATCAATTATTTGCTAGTTGATTCTTATGGCATAGATTTATATTTGCACACTAGTTCGGTTTCTCAGACATGGATATGAACCAAAGCAATACTTTGAGACATTTATTGACCATCTAGGGATCTAAATGAACATAACACAAGCCTCACAATTTAGTACATTTTGTAATACTATGTATATTCACTCTTATTATATTAATATATAAATATATAGGCTTACCGCCTTTGCTTTAAAAAAAAATGATGTTTGTAAACATTGTCAATCCATAATAAAGTGTAAATGTTAAAAGATAAAAATCAATTTCAAAAATCAATTTTTTATTAGTTGATTATTGGAATTATAGATTGAAGCTTGTAGACTAGTTTTATTTTGTACACATATTTGAACCAAAGAAAAGAACACTTAATTTGCATATTTAAAAGCATTTATAAAGTCAAGTCCAAAACCTCTTTTAGCACTTCAAATAATCAACATCTACATCTCAAAAACATCACATTTAATTCATTTAATTTAAATATCAATCATCTAATATAAAAATAATATTATTTTAAATAAAACATAATAAAAAATTTCATTAAAATAAACAATTAAATATAATTAACATTAATAAATATTATAAATAAGATATAATCTTTTTAAAAAAAGTTATTATTAAAGTTATAAGAAAGATAAATCTTTTCTATTTCCTAATAAAGAAAATGAACCGATACTTCGTAATATAAAAGGAACACTCACCAAAATTCATGTAATGAAATGAATGTGGGATTAAGACTAAATCCCCAATCCAATGGCTGACAAATGTGTTAAAGGGGCCCCACATGGTTACTTACTTGCAGGACATCACAAGGGAGTGTGCCCTTAGAGTGTGTCACATTCAGCCCGGCCCTCATATAATACCTTGCATTATGGAGCTCAATTCTCTGATATATTACTGCTTATCAAATCCTTTGTAAATAATTGTAAACTTATGACTCCATTTAAGCATTTAATTGATTTTCTTGAATCAAAGCAAAAACATAGACACACAATTGAACAAATTCTCAAAGAAGAATGACAACATCATTAACATTTCATTCAAAATTCACTCAAATCCACATAAGGAGAGAAAATATATTAGAATTATCGTTTATTCATGTGCTTATAAAGTCATATGCATACACAATTTAAGATAATTTTGCATATATTCATCCAAAACTCAAAGCGGGCTATCTATTATATTCCGTCGGCTTGGGGTTTTTAGCGACCAATGCTTCCCGCAGGATATCACTTCCTCATCAGGAGGGGCCGGATATCTTTCTACCCATATATTCAACTCAAAACCTAGCTTCGACTTTCATCAGGTTCTCTCCCTACAAATGAGCCTTGAATTCCCTTTTATATATATGACAAAGGGAGCAACAAGCCAGGGCTCAAATGTAATTTCACCCTATAAAATTCTCATTTTGAACAAAATCTCCATTGCATTTGAATTCATTTCAAAACTTCCCTGCGTTAGCAGATTTGCAAAACATTTATAGTGCATGGGTGGGGTAGCATAAAGAATAGGGAACACAAATTGTCATCAAAATCCCTTGTCGCTATCCGCAAAAACCGAACCATTAGAATTGCCACGAAGGCACCACAACAACTTCTTATTTACCCGCCACCCTGCCCTTACCAACACTCAGACCCTGGTATACACGCCCGCTTCTAGTTGTTGCCCAATATGGTAGACTCTCAGCCTCGTCTTCTTTCTTATCCTTTCCCAATACGGTTCGAGTCGGTTCGCCTGGGGTTTTAATTTGAACAAAATCTCCATTGCATTTGAATTTCATTTCAAAACTTCCCACATGTTGAATCTGCAAAACATAGTGGCGCACAAACTGGGGAAAGCTAAAAGAAAAGGGAACACAAATTGTCATCAAAATCCTGGCGCACGAACTAGGGAAAACTAAAAGAAAAGGGAACACAAATTGTCATCAAAATCCCCTTGTTGCTATCCACGCAAAAATGCCAGGAAACCAAATTGCCACGAAGGCACCACATCAACTTCTTATTTACTCACCACCATTCCCTTACCAACACTCTGACCCTGGTATACAGGCCCGCTTCTAGTTGTTGCCCAATACGGTAGACTCTCAGCCTCGTCTTCTTTCTTGTCCTTGCCCAATATGGTTCGAGTCGGTCCGCTTGGGGTTTTAACAACCAATGGCACCACAACTATCTCCTTGTCATCAGAGAACAAACTGTGATTGAAGAGAGGTAAATACCGATAGTAGTCTGAGTCGATCTTGGTTACATCATCAGAAGTGTTGCTCGTAAGGTCAATGGGCGAGTGTTGGCATCCACAGGGGCCATGCCGCCCATACCTTCTTTTCCTACCAACACTAGTAATGGAGCACACCGCCGACTGCTTGTCTTTGTCATCTACCAATTGAGCAGCAACGTCCTGGAATTGCAACCTTCTACTACATCTAGTGGGCACAAGCCTAGGCTTGTCAACCAAAGTACCTTTCTTTGAATAGCGAGGATGAGCTGTGAGCTCCAGCGAGGCAGACCTCCTTCTTGACTTACTCATTTTTCTCTTCTCCAAGCAGCTTGCTCCCAAACTTGATTGAACAAAACCCACAAAAGTGCTCTAAGCGCTACAAAGATGACACTATTAGTAGTAAATTCCTCTTCTATTTATTGTGCGGTGATGGCAACCTTCATCAATGCTTAGTAAAAATGCATGTGCAACATGGCAATTTGGCGTATGTCTTGTCACCGTTTAACTAAGAGCTACATGAGGAATCCAAAGATCACCCTTCATGATTGCCAACAAAGTCTTCACCGCAGTTGAGTTAGTCTACACAAGAAGAGATAATTCATTAATGTACCAACTAAATGCTTCTCTTGCCGACTAGCGGGGAGCGATTGTTAAGAGATTTACATTAGCTTTTTGATCTTTGGATTTATTAGATAAAACCATAGGTTATGAGGGTCAATAGTGGAGTGGGCCCCACATTCCATACACTTGTTGACACATGTGCGCCGACCTGGCCAAATAGCGAGGCGACACCTTGGAGTGCGTGAGTTGGCGAGGGTATGATTGAGACTTCTCCCATATCTTGAATCACGAGAAAACCTACATTATGCAGTTAGTATTTAATGAAAGAGCTTTAAGCCGTCGGTGACATGACCACTGGAGTTAATGGCTTAGGCTTACGTCATTAGATTAAAATTAAAACCCAACTTTGATTTTAATGCTTTATTTCCTCCGCAGGGTTTTATTTCCTAAGTCTCAGTTGGACCCATTAAATTCTTATCCCAACCCTAACAAGAACAAATGATTAAGCTAAGGATTGTATTTGTTGTTATAACTTTAGCTCTAGAGAATTATTAATTACCAATTCTTATTTATGCATTTGTATATGAATCCAATTGAATTCCTTTCCATATCATTATGGAAAATTTAATTATTGCAACCCTAACTCTAACACTAATTAAACCTTGAACCTAACCTGATTGAACTTGTATTATAACCCTAACTCTACCAACACTATTGTGGTGGTAGTAGAGCACGGTAGGGCACGAGACTCTGGTGAGCCTAACCTAAAATGAACCAACCTTACCTTGGAATGAACCCTAAAAGCGCAATCTTAGCCCTAATTTAAAAGACTAACCTTAATCAGAGCCTTGAGTAAACCCTTATTGAATTATAACCCCTATTGATCCTAACCCCAAATTGAATACTAATTGAACCCAACCTAGGTGAATAGCAACCTTAATTAAGCTCAGCCATAATCCCTGTTGGTTACGGCCTAATCGCAACCATAATTCAACCTAGCAGGTGAACCTTCAACCTAAGCATGAGGAGTTCAATTAGGGTTTAAGGTTCAAATAGGGTTAGGCTTTATTAAAATTAGGTATACAGTATATTAGGATTAGGGTTGGGGTTGGGGTAAAGATTAAGGTTCTATGATAGAGCTTGGGGTTAGTGTTGGGGTTCAATTGGGGCAAGGGTTAGTATTAGGGTTAGGGTTATGGTTCAATTAGGGTTTCATTAATGTTAGTTTTAGAATTATAGTTATGTTTAGGGTTGGATATAAAATTAGAGTTAGGTTTGAAGTTAATTAGTGTTAGTTTTAGGGTTGGGGTTATGGTTAGACTTATAATTAATGTTAGTATTGGGATTAGATTCTATCACTTTAATAAAAATAATCTTCTATAAATTCATTCAATTTTTTTTTTAAAGTATATAATTTAAAATATTTTCAAATTTACCTATGTTGATATATGAGATATAGCAAATCTAAACTCTATAAAATTTATAGTTAACTTGAAATTGTGTATAAAAAGGTTTAAGTTATGAATGCTATAATATAACAAGAGCTGCAGAGCAGCGAAGTTCCTGCCATAAAGTTTTAGAATAGTTTTGTTTGTATTTGTTGTGTATTGCAAAAGGCCTGGATCAAACATCCGAAATCTCAATTGAACCCATATGCTCGTTTTGTTGATTGTTGTAGAGTGGTGGACTTAAAAGCATTGCAATATTCATTAGACCAAGAGACCCTGGGTAGAGGATTAATTGTTGAAGTTATTCTTGAATCCTCTTCATAGGAAGAGCTACTATGACCAACTAATTGGTATTCTCTTTTAGCACTAGGATCATACAAAGTAGAAGCTTAATAGTTTTAATTTTTCTATATATTTTTTTTTATTCAAGGGAATTACTTTGGCTTTTTGACGGCTTATGAACCCGGATACAACCATTCGAAACAATACCACTAGCGAGGGTTTGAACCTTTTTGGAAAGAACAACAATGCCACCTATAAACCAACACACCATGCCAATACCGGCTTAATTTGCTATATATTAACCATATTTTACTTACAAACTTTTTTTGAAAAAGGCAGTTAGAAGGTGTCATACCTCTACTGCATTTAAGCCAAGATCAATTAGTATTGCACTAGGTTTCAACCAATCACCATGAACCAAATTTGGCTCGCCTACTATCTAGAATCACAACTACGTACTACAGACTCATCACTGTGTGAACTGATGTTTATCTAGGGTATTAATTGTTTAACTTAGACATTGATGTGTATACCCTTAGCTTCCAAATATTCTTGTCTCATTTAATTTTTTGTCGACATCACTATCTCTGGATAAGTCAACCAAATTCTAAGGTCATCTCTAGATGGGCATGCTCTCTGCCAAATATGATGAACTAGGGCATGAATGAACTAAATGTGTTACATATCCATCAATGTTAAATTATTTGGATGATCAAAAAAAACTTCAAGAAAATGTACACATAAAGAGAAATATTAAATAAAAACTAAATGAGATACACACTTGACAATCTTTGTTTGGGATTTTCACTGCTATTTGGTTCTATGTTATATTTATTTTCAAAATTAGAAGTTTTTTTTTATTATGATGATCAATTAGAATGGACTTTCTACAAAGAGATGCATAAATATGACCGATATTTGTGAAGCCCTGAAGTAAGAGTAATAATTTGTTGATAAATCACAAGAGATAACTCTTTTGCGGTCGAAGCACAAATCTCTAGATTTTTCATAGCGATCAATAATTAGCCATACAATGAATCGGAGACATTAGTATCAATCTTGGGGTTCAATGATATATGTCAATGTCAGTTGCATAATTAACAATAAATTTTAAGATACTCCACACTTCAGACACTTTGAAAACAAATTGAAAAGTTGTCTTTATTTGCATCTCCTCTAGAAACTCATCTATCTTGTAAGTCAGGTAACATCTGCAAACACTATGTACTGGCTTGTGCTGCTAGAATTGGAAGTCATGTAAATTTTTGTAACATACTGGCTAGTATAAGTTCTACACTAAGGGCCTCTACCATTTTTATGGAAAAAAAACATGATAATGGGTCTCTTTAGCAATACTAATTTATAGAAAGACCCTATGGGGGTATGATTAATGAATTGAAAAAAGAAAAGAAAGAATTCATTATCGCGATTAGTACTCCCACGGTGAGTTGACCAAGGAGGTATATGCAATATAGAAGTTGCCAAGTCAACTTATTAAAGGCTTTGGACATATCAATTTGATGATCATTCGAGAATAACAGTAAAATTTTTGAAGAGATTGAATGATTCTCTAATTGTAGGTGGTTCACGAAAGGTGTACTTTATAAAACATTCTCGTGAGGGTCCGAAACACAATGATAATAAATATGAACAATATCTAAGGTATATAGAAATAAGTAATGTTGTGGGCTTCCAACAAAGGGTCTTTTAAACCAAATTGGCATCTAGCATGGTCATGACTTAAAAATTAACCAATATTATTATACCATTATTGTACCCTACCCTTTATTAAACCCTAATTTAAGCCTAACTCTACCCCTTACCATAGCTCTAACCTTAGCTTCAAGTTTTATTCTAGATTAATAATTTTAATCCTAACTTAACATTAACCCTAACCCTATTTAAACAATAATCATAACCCTAATTAAATCCTAATTGAACCCTGCTTGAACCTTAATCTAAATGAACCCTAACCTTAACCCTAATTGAACCATATTTACCTAACTCTAATTAAACCTTAATTGTAAACTGAACTAAAATAAGCTTAATTGAACCCTAACTGTAACTTGAACTTGATTCTAATCATAAAACTAATTGAATGCCAACCCTAACCCTAATTGAACTTGAACCCTCACTCTAATTGAACCTTGTTGTTCGGGTTAAATTAGGGTTTAATTAGCATTGTAGTTAAACCCCAATTGTAAGATTAACCAAAATAAGCGTAAATAAACCCTAACTATAACTTGAACTTGACCCTAATCATAACACTAATTAAATTCTATCCCTAACTAGGTAATTGAACCCTAATTCCAACCATAAACCTACTTGTTAAACCCTAACCCTAACTCTTATTGAACCTTATTTTTAGGGTTCAATTAGGGTTTAATTAGCATTCTAGGATGGAGATTAAGGTTAGGTTAGGGTTAGAGTTCTGAATATCTTAATATTAGCTTATAGATTTGACCCTAACTATAATCATAATTGAATCCTAACCCTAACCCTAATTAAACTTTAATTCTAACCCTAACACTAACCATAATTAAATTCTCACTCTAATCCTAACCATAATTAAATCCTATTGTTAGGGTTGAATTAGGGTTAGGTTTAGGGTTCAATTAGAGTTCTAGTATAAATCTTGGGGTTAAGGTTATTTATTTCTTGATATTAGTTTATAAATTATATTAATTATTCAATATAAATAAATTAAATAAAACTACATCCTATCTAATGTATACATCTGTAAAGGTTTGATTTGGTGTATGTGGGGATTATTTGCACTGCATTGGTATACTGGTTGATCATTCTACTATATTTAATATAATTAAATAAAACTAAATATTATTTTCAAAATAATTCACCAATAAATAATTATAATTTGAGAATAAATTAAGAAATGAAAAAATATATAAAATAACCTTTTTTATATCTTTGCATCCAAATGATTTCATTTTGTAAAATCATATTAAATTCCAACTTCAAAAAATTATAAAATATTTTACATGCTTATTTTTTATATTTTTGAGTTGAATTGTGTTGTTCTTTAAATTTGAATAACCAATCATAAAGCAAATAAATAATCAAATCAACACAATATCTAAAAACTTAAATTTCATTTTAAAATTAAACTAAATTCTATTTTCTAAAATTCATAGAATATTTATTACTTAATTATTAAATTCATAATTAATTAAATTATAATGATTATGTGATATAAATGAATTGAATATTAAATAGAAGTACATGATCCTTTTAAAATAATTCAACAATCAAAGACTAAAATTTAAATTTAAAAGTATTCTTTATATTGTATTTTTTTCATTTGTACATACAAAATATAAAATACTTGAAGTTGATAAGTTTTAAATTTATTAATTATGATGATATCCAAAAACTAACAAGAGCTACAGAGTAGCGAATTTCCTGCCAAATTGTGCAAGAATAGTCATGTTTTTATTTGTTGTGTCTACTATGTTTTAGCAACAATGTTGATATTATAACAACTTAATAATAATCTTGAAATTTTTCAAATGGTGACATGTAATACCGTAAACAATATCCAAAAATAAGACAAGTTGTTACAAATAAGAAACATGTATTGTCCTTTCAAAATTAACAATCTATGTATTCAGATCAAATACAATGAACAATCTGCATTGCTTATTAAAAGTGAAATTATAAAACAAATTGTAGATTTATTTTATTTTTCTTCTATAAATATAATTTTTTTATTTGTCATCCACCTAGTAATGCCTACTTCTCCTTTTAATAAATGTTTTATTTTGCAAGGGTTGATTTAGTGCTATCGTTGATCTA
>VDFB02235830.1:0-10424 GCA_007258455.2 Sequoia sempervirens
TGATTGATATGGAAATGTTGGCACAGTTCACGGACCTCCTGATTTTTTAAGGGACGACCATTATCTGTGATGATGGATTGTGGAATGCCATACCGACAAATGATGTAATTGAGGATGAACTTGGAGATCTGTTTGCCGGTAATGTAAGTGAGTGGAATGGCCTCGATCCACTTAGTAAAATATTTAGTGGCGGTGATAATGAATTTGTGTCCATTGGAGGATGTAGGGTGAATCTTTCCCACAAGATCAAGTCCCCATTGTGTGAAAGGCCAAGGAGAAGTGATTGGCCTTAACTCTTGTGTCGGAGCATGAATCAAATCACTATGAATCTGACATTGGCGACATGTTCTTACAAATTCTAGTGCATCCTTTTCTAGTGTCGGCCAATAGTACCCAAGCCTCGTAATATTTTTAGCTAAGGTTAGGCCACTCGAATGGGACCCACATATACCCTCATGCACTTCTTGTAAGGTCATTTTTGCTTCATTAGTTTCAAGACAACGGAGAAGGGTATTGTCAAAGCTACAGTGGTAAAGGGTGTCACTGATGATGGTATAACGTGCAGCTTTGCGGATAAAGGACTTCCTTTGGTTATTAGAAAGGTTTTGAGGAAGGATTTGTGAATGAAGGTAGTCAAAATTTTCCTTATACCAAGGGGAATTGGAACCAACAAGCTCACAGACCATTTCGGATTCGAGGACATCATAAGCAGGAACCAATAATTGCTCAACCAAAAACTCAAATTGTGGGACATTGTTGGGAATATCAAGCAAAGATCCGATTGTTGCCATAGCGTCAGTAGCCTTGTTCTGTGTTCTTGGAATCAATTCAAAGGATAGCCTGTGAAAATATGTTAGAAAACTATCAACCATCCGTTTATAAGGGATTATCTTCTCATCTTTGGTTTCGTACTCATCATTGACTTGGTTGATAACTAACTGAGAATCACCGAGGACTTGCAAATTCCTGATTTTCCACTTGATAGCCATTCGGAGTCCTGTAATTAGTGCTTCATACTCTGCCATGTTATTAGTGCATGGGAATGCAATGCGGAATGACCTTGGGATGGAATCTCCTTGTGGAGTAATGAATAGTATTCCAACTCCCGAGCCATGATTAGTGTGAGATCCATCGAAGTATAATTGCCAAGGTTGTTGGGGCTTCGCTTGAAATATGAACTCATCTGGAAATTCTATTATAAGAGGATGGCTATCTGGTATTGCTGCGTCTGCAAGTTGGTCTGCTATTACCTGTCCCTTGATGGCTTTCCGCTTGACATATTGAATATCATATTCACTGAGGACTATGACCCATTTTGCCAAACTCCTGTCAATGCTGCTCGACTCAAGAGGTACTTCAAGGGATCGATCTTGACTACCAAGTGTGTCTTATGATTTAACATGTAATGCCTTAATTTTTGGGCTGCGAATACAACTGCCAAACAAGCACGTTCAACAAGTGTGTAATTGAAGTAGTTGCAGAGATGTACAGAATTAATGGTTTTCCTTGGATGGGAGGCATGAGAATTGGAGGTGACAATAAGTATTGTTTGATATGGTTGAATGCTTCCTCGACTTGATGTCCATACAAAGGGATCCCTTTGTGAAGATAATTCCAAATGGCTGACACCTATCCGAAAGGAAAGCCCATGAACTGGCCTAATAGATTGGAAGCCTTTATAAAGGCCTTTGTAGAAGCCATCGATTCTCGAGGAGGTATATCCATTATAGCTCTGCAACTCATGGGTCAACTTCAATGCCTCTACGGGAGACTATGTACCCCAACAACTTGCCTAATGTTACACCAAAAACACACTTTTTCGGGTTTAACCGGACCTTATACTCTTCCAACCTCCTGAAAAATTTGTCTAATACTGAAAGGTGGTCTTTTCTTGTCAATGACTTTGCCAGAAGGTCATCCACATAGTCCTCCATTAATGTGTGCATCATGTCATGGAATATTGTTGTCATTGCCCTTTGATATGTAGCACCTTCATTTTTAAGACCAAACGGCATTACAGTCCAACAGTATGTACCCCAAGGGCATGTGAAAGCAGTTTTGTGTTGGTCTTTAGGGGCAATACAAATCTGATTATAACCAGAAAAACCATCCATAAGGGACAACATCTCGTATCCAGCTGTAAGGTCCACAATGATATCGATATTTGACAGAGGGAAATCATCTTTAAGGCATGCTTTATTGAGATCTCAGAAGTCTATGCATATGCAAATCTATCCAGTAGGCTTGGTGATAGGGACGAGGTTGGATATCCATTCAACATAGTCAATTGACCTGATAAAACCTACATCCAATAACTTTTTGAGTTCGACTTTAACCAACAATGCAACTTGCGGGTGCATTTTTCTTAGCTTTTGTTTTACTGGCTTGGTATCTGGCAATAATGGCAAGTGATGTAACACTAACTCAGGATCCAACCCTGGCATATCGGCATAAGACCATGCGAAGTTTATCTTGCGTTCTGAGAAGAACTTTTGAAATTCTGGGTGTTCAACTTCTGTCAATGATGCCGCAAAGAGAACCATTTTGGGGTCCTCCACAGTAGCTATATTAACTGGTATGGTGTCTTCTATGAGCATTGCTGATTTTTCTCTATCTGAGAAAGTCTGAATCCTCCACCCCTTTTAGGTGCCTCAGTGGAGGTTTTCACCCCTGCACGGGCCATTTATTTTTACTATTTTATGTCAAAGGTGCCTTCTTTGCCAAATTTAGACGGGTTATTTTTTGTTTTATTTTTCTTTTAATTTTGTGATTCTGAGTGGGATGGCAAGGGTATGTACTCTCGGGCCAAGCAGCATAACCTAAGCTGGCTAGAAAAATCCAAATGGTGGATCCCCACTTGGAATGCCTTCACGTAGTTCTAGAAATTCTGCTAAAGCCTCATCATTTTGAAAAGTGTCCATTACTAGTGGGCCTTGTTGGTTCCAGTCAATTAGGTCAGGGTAAACTAAGGATATTCCATCATCAGCATTTGCAAATTGAGGAGATGACACAGAGAGCATGCAAATGGATGTCAAGACGTTAAAAATGAAGTTGTCATCATCTGGCTCTATGTCAGATTCTATCCAGTATTCTCCTTCGCTTGTTTCATACTCACCAACGAAGTAAGGGACAAAGGGAGTAGTATTAGAGTTAGGATCAGTAGTGGCAAGTGATGGCTCCAGCGATTCCGAATGATGGTTGTCAGCTTGGGATGACTGGGCTAGTATGTTGGGGCTAGGATGAATGGGAATGAATATGATCTAGACTTGACATCATTTGGTGTTGTATCGATCTTAAACATTTGCCAGAATCGTTCCTCAAATGTGGGATCGCTAGGTTCAAGGAATAATTCATCAAGGCAGCAGTCACTTAAGGATCGTTGAGAGCCAAATTCCCATTCGTGAGAGTCAGTTTTAGAGGAGGTGTTCTCAGTTGTCTCAACATAGTCTGAAGCATACACTAACTCGCATGGAAGAACATTGGTACTTGGATCGCCAGATTCTCATGGACCTAACCCTAACCCAAGATTTTTTGGTCTTTCTAAAATTGATAGTGGCTCACGCCTTCCATTTTTATCCTTGCCAAGACCACTTTTTCCATCATAACCTTTTGCTTTTATCATGCTGTATCATTTTCCATATATTGTTACTGGCAAGGGAGTTAAGTCTCGTGGTTCTCTATAAATCCAGGATAGTATATCATATGTGTCCTCTTGACTCATTTCACCCCGCTTTATGAAAACTGTATTTGGAGGAACCCTGAAAGTTTCTTTTGCTTGTATTCTAAAACAAGGTTTTCCATAGACCTGGGGAGACTTGCGCATCTTTGTTATGCAATAGGCCGTATTCAGCTTGTACTCTCCACATCCTTGGTCTTGAATTTGGAAGCTTGGGTCGACGCTTGGGGTGATAAATGAAGTGGTAGGTGTTATGGAAGTGGTCATGGTGGTCAAAGAAGTAGAAGTGGATGCAGTGGATGAAGAAGCAGAAGACCTCACGAGTGTTGAGGGGTCAATGAATTTAGAAGACAAGGATGTCAGAGCTTCCCTATTGATAGGAACTTGGCATTCTGAGACACCTCGTAAGTTGGTACAATATTGGAACGGATCAGGGTCTCCGTATATAGTAATCTCAGTGCCTTCAAAAGGAAATTTCAAGCATTGGTGATACGTAGAAGGGATGGCTTTCAGAGAGTGGATCCAAGGTCGACCGAGTAAAATGTTGTATGGCAGGTCTAAATCCAAAACTTGACAAGTGGTGTCGACAATGACTAGCCCGATTCGAATTGGGAGTGTAATTATGCCCTGAGAGGAACGTTCATCATCATATGCCTTGATAACAATGCTTCTTGTGGCATCTACGCAAGCATCAGAAAATCCTAGTGCCTTGACCAATTTTAAAGAACATATATTCAGTCCTGCTCCGCCATCTACTAAGACTCGTCTAACCTTATGTTTATGAACAAGGACTTTGATATGAAGGGCATCATTATGGTTGGATTTGGATGACGAATAGTCCTGGTCAGAAAAGGTGATATGTTGGGGTGTCATGAGATATCCTACCATGGCTTCGAATTGGATAACATCAATATCTTGGGGAACGGAGGATTCTTGCAATGTTTTGTCTAGGATGGCCTTATGGGTAGGTGAGATGCGTAACAACTCAAGAATAGAGATTTGTGCAGGTGTTTTTCCAAGCTAGTCAATAAGATTAAAGTTTCCTTTAGGTTGGGATTGCTTGTTTTGTGGACGGGATTGCGATTGTGAAGTGGACGGGCCAGCTATTGTTACCTTCTTTGGTTGTCTAGGGGAGGAGGTCCCCATGGTGACCTTCTTCCTCACGTGTGTGGGTGACATTGCATTCGTGTGGCCTCTAATAGTGATTGTGCGCATATGGCCTGTTCTAACGTGGATGCAAGGATAGGTCCCCTTAATAGGTACCCAATACCTGCATGGTTGGTCGATTATTTGTAATTTCATAGAAGGGCCTTTTAACCAAGATCCTACAAAGTGGGTTTTTTTTGTGTACTTGCAAGGATTCCCATTAGAAGTAAACCAAGGCTATCCATCAACTCCCAATGATGCTTTTCAATGAGGGCCTCCGTACCATTCTTTTCAATTGTTTAATAGAAGAAGTTTTGTAGGGTCCTTTATTTCAGATAGTCACAAAATGCATTACTATCCACCAAGATGCCTTCTTAAACCGGCCAGTTCATATGGTTCCTTGGGGGGTCCCAAGTGCATGGTACTCCATTCCCAGAATTTCGAGGAATTTCGGCCAGCTAGGTTCACCCAAAGGGGTATGGCAAAAACTCTTTTTGTGGAAATTGTTGTCTTGGACTCAGCTCCAGCTGCCCCTTTGAATTTGATTGTTTTGGATTGCCTGCATATTTTGATTTGTCTGGATAGCATTAGCAGCATAGGTTTGTGTCGTCATCTGTGTGTTTTGTGGTTGTGTCCCTTTTAGGGTAATCATAGGACCCATAGCATTAACATCCTTAGCATTGACTACACCATCATTGGTGACATGTTTGTTCTTAACCCAAAATTTGGTTTTGTCAGCAAAAGGAGGGTTTGCATTTGTGCTTTTAGGACTGTATTTTACTCTTCCTTCGGCTATGAGGGCTTGTTCAACTTGGACACCTCGTTCAACTAGGTCAGTAAAAGTTGTGCAACAATGAACACGCAAGCCATTTTTTAGTGGGCCTAATAACATTTGTACAGACATGTCAACCTTTTCCTTTTCAGGTATGTCTATATGACAGCGACTCGCTAGGCCCCTCCATTTTTGAAAGAATGGTAAAAAGGTTTCACCTGAATTTTCTTGTGTGAGCTGGCATAGATTGGTAATGGAGGTGTCTGTGTCAATGTTGTATGTGTAATTTTTTATGAATTTTTCAGCAAGTTCTTTCCATGATTGAATTCCGGGTTACAGTGTATAGAGCCATTCTAGGGCTGGTCCTGCGAGGCTTTTAGGAAATAGTTGCATTAGATATGTGTGTTCATGAGTGATATCCACACAACTTGTTACAAATTCTCTGATGTGGTCAAGTGGATTTGTTTTACCCTTGTATTTGTTGAAGTTTGGAGCCACATAACCATGTGGAAATGGTGGCATGTACAACATTGTATCAAAAGGATATGGACATAAGTCATATGGCATTTGCATCTTCTTGTCAGAGGTTTTCATATTTTCCATCTTTTTTTGAAGGTCATCCACTTTTGCTAGCAAGGTGTGTACAACGAGATCATTGGTTGCCTGAAAGTAAGGTATGTTTTGCTGATATTGCTAGTTGTGATTGGGGATATGTTGTTGAGTATGAATCTAGGATGAGTATGTGGGAATATGTAACCCCGCCATGTTTGTCTGTATTTTAGGTCCCTGACTTATTTGATGTCCAAAGGTATGCATTTGCTGTGTCATTTGAGTTCCTTGTCCTTGTTGAAAGAATTGTCTGTGTGGCATGGTAGTGTGTGGTCCTTGAAAGTGTCCATGTGACATATGCGTATTGTGCCCTTGTCCATGTGGGATGTTCATTTGCGATGATGTGTTAATGTTGCGTTGAGGACCTTGGATGGAAATGCGTCGTGAATTTCGTCCAAATGGATTAAATGAGGTTCCACTATAAGGATGCGATGAAGATGCCCCCATTGTCATAGATGAAGAACCAATCATAGGATTTGAGGAGGTGGTGCCTACTGATGTAGACGCAAAGGTGGCTCAAATCGTTTGTGAAGATGATGTGGATGTTGTAGGCATGGACTGTGAAAAGGTAGCTCCTATCATTTGTGAAGATGATGTGGACATTGTAGGCATGGTCATAGTAGATGTTCCTCCAATAGATGTCATATTAGTTGAGGTGGAAGTGTTTTGATTTATGGTGCCACTGGATGTCGCATTAATGGTGGTAGTAGCAACTTGTGTAGTAACGACAATGTTATTGGCCGAGGTATTGTTCGTGTCATGTTGGGATATTGTGTTTTGTGTCGTATGATTAGGAGAGATAGGTTGTATGGTATTAATGTCAAAGCCTCTTGGTAATCTTGCGCCTTGGTCTAAAAGCATAGCAAGGTATCTTTCGGGATCGTTCAAGATCAATTCTTCTACAAACGAAGCGACTTCGGGATTTTGGGCTGCTGCCTCTAAGTTTTCAACATAGACTTGTCCATTTTGTTCTCTTTGTATGAATTGTTCAAAAAGTGGATTTTGAAAGGAAGTTGACATGTTCATGGAAGATTGTGCATTCAAATTGCCAAATGGGTCATCAAAGATCCAGTCATTGGGATTGGTGTTGATATTTGTGTTGTTAAAGTCTTGTCCAAAGTCTGCCATTTTTTTTTCTTTCGTTGAAGTCTTGTCTCCACCATCAAAGGAAATTGCTCAAATGAAGATAATGACAATGCAAATATGACACTAGCCTATGTTTTTGTCTTTTTATGTGATAATGGATAACAATGCAAAGAGATGATAATGCAATACTATGTTTTTTGAATTTTTGGATAAAGGATGACAATGCAAGACTATGTTTTTGAATTTTTTGACAATAAGGGATGCAATATGACCATGTTGTCTAAAGAAAATGACTAAAGCCAAAGGACAATGAAGACTAAGATGACAAGTTATGACACTAATTTTTTTTATATTTTTGGAGGATGTTAATGCAAGGTGATAATGATGTTTTCCTAAGGAAAATGACTAATGCAAGGTGATAAATTGTTAAGAAAGGATGTCAAATGCCAAGGTGACAGTGAGGACTAATGTGAAAATGTTGGTTAAGGAAATGACCAATGCAAAGTCTAGATGCCAAATGAGGACTATGATGACAATATTTTGGATTTTAAAGATATGCAAGGTGAGGACTAAAATGATTTGAATGTCTAAGGTATGCAAATGTAAAGGTCTAAAATGATTTGGAAGAAGGTTTCCTAACCACCCTATGCTTGATCTATGTCTCAATTTTGGAATATCAAAGGACTTGTTTGAAGGACTAAATGACAAGGACAAAATGACAAGTGAGTCTTCCTAACTAGACTTTTGAGTCAGAAGGATCTCACAAAAGGACAATGACTAAAGGAGATAATGATGTATAAGTCCAATGATAACCTAATTTTGAAAGTCAAGATTTTGCAAAGTGAGGTAAGGTTGTCCTAATCCAAAATATGCAAAATGAGATGAGGACGTAATTTTTTGGTTTATAACTGAAAATGCAAATGGTGAAGCCTAAGGATGAAGCTAAATATTTGCAAAGATGACCCTATGGTAAGATGCAAGCTAAAATGTACAAGGAATGAGAGATTTGAGCAATTTCATGATTTGGTTTTGATAGAAGACTTCTAGAGGAAGATGTTTGATAGTAGGCTAAGACTGTTGTTTTGATGTTTTATTGAAATCCCGAGTTATCTAAGGTTTTATGTCTAGATTTGTGAGATGGTATATTGTTTGAAAATCTAGAAAACACTTGACAAGCATGATGTTTAGTGTATGCAAACACACATAGGACAAGCACAATCCTAATAGGCCAATAGGCTGAGGTTTGTATACTTGATATAGACCATCGATATACCAGGATTGAGGTGCCCTAAGCACGCCTTCGAGGCCAGGATAGCTTAGAAGTTTGGTGGGTGGCTCCTCCCGGCTCATTAATTTCATTGGGCACATGAACCCAGTTCTTGGAGTCATCACTACCCAGAAGCTGCTATCTCTACTCAAGGGAGTTAGTAGTGAGTATCTTTGGGCATGATACTATACCCTGCACTATACCAAGCAATGGCTAAAAATGGTTGGCCTCTTAAACAAAAGGTGTCTAGTTAGGGCATCTGTTTGAGTGTAAACGGAGGCCGAGAGATTAATGCCAGTGGGTAGCCTCCAGTCCTAGAAGAGATTCACGGCTCAACAAGGTTTATGGGAGTACTACTCTGTCCGTTTGACACATCCACACTCGTGGTACTTGAACTTTCCTCCAGCACCCATTTTATATCCCGGTTGGAAGTGGCTTGGCTTTAGCCTATTACCGGTCGGGTCGTCCCTTAAGGTGATTACCTTTTTCCTTTAAGGCAGGCCCATTTCTAGAAATAATAACTGTTTCTCTTACACCCAGGATCGCTCGAAAGTGCAAGGGAGAGGATACTTCAATTATTAAGTTGTGAGGGTGACAAAAAATAAGGTGGTTTTGGTTTTTTGATCACTGGTTTCGCAAGAGACTGAGAGCATAATCACCTACCACCCTCAAGCACAATCAAAGACAAAATCAAACACATGCATTCATTTTAATGCACTTAATGGAATGTTTTCTAAGAAGCTAGAGAGTGCAACACCTTGTTTGAGAAATGAATCTTCGACTAACGGAGCTGCAAAACCACAAATTAGTAGTTTCATAAATGTCTTGGACCAACGAGAAAGCTACAAAAAACTAAGTTAGAACAAGAGATTAAAAACCAAACTAAAAGTTAGTAAATAACTAAACTAGAAAATGAAAAGACTAAACTAAACTAAGAAAAGGAAATCAAAGCAAACTAAAAAATAAAAGCTCAATTTTTTTTGTTGCTCCAAAAGAAGCAATTTTTGGGAGCCCCATTCTAAAGCCACATGCTACAAACAAAAGATTAGTAAACCAAAAAACATTTGAATGAAAATAGAAAACTAAAAATGGTGATAACTTTCTCAAAACTAAGCAAAATTTTAAATCATAGATATCTATGGAAAGCTAAGACATAGAGTTTCAAAACCCAGAAAACGTTTTGCAAAATCCTACAAGACAAAAACGCTATAAACAAAATAAAATTCGAGTCTTAATAACTAAATCTTAAAAAGTTGTGATCACTAAAACAACCATAACTTTCTCAAAGATAAACAAAAATTTTGAACCGTTTAAAGTTTCAGAAAGCTGAGAACAATGCCTACAAAACCCAGAAAATATTTTAAAATAATTTATACGCCCATTTTTCTGTGCTCAAAAGAAGATGATGGAATTTGATATGAATTTTTGGCTGTAACTTGCAAAATAACAAAAATAAACAAGAACACACAACTTTCTCTACAAAATGTCGGGTTCACCAAATGTATCTCTGGAAATTTATGTTTGATTAGGTTAGAATTGCTAAATCTAAAAATCCAAAGAGATAATGGAGTGCAAAGGAGAAAACATGAAAATAAATAAAACAAAGTTACCCAAATCTTCAATCTCCATGGCTGACCTCCATTACACCTTCTAGCTTGCTGCAAGTTGAAGAGTGCCCTCAGATTTTTCAAGCAACTTAAGACTATGCCATGTCCTACACAAGTGTTGAAGGATTTTACTATGCAAAGATGACTCTAAGTGCCTAAGAGAAGTTCTAAGTATGCATGAAAATGTGTTATGAAAATAAAGATCAAAAGTTCGCCTGAATGCTTGAGAGAGAGAAGAGGAAGAAGACCAAATGAATTTGA